>JAUMHL010000030.1:27247218-27265591 GCA_032362345.1 Sandelia bainsii
TGTGAACTTTTTACGTTTTCCATAAATTTCACCCGAAAGCCAAATATCCCTAACTTTTTGTGAGTAGTGTATATTGTATTTTTGTGTCACTGCCAGAACCTTTGGCCATGACTGTACCTGAATGCCTTCAAGGTAGTGTAATGTTGTGGGGATGCTTTGCTGCTTCAGAGAAACGTGTATTCTGCTCTTTACTAGAGGATCCTGAAGGAGTACAACAGTTCATCAGTCTGTGAGCTGAAGCTTAAGAACATCTGGATTCAGCAGTAAATCATCCCATCATAAGAGTCAGTCGACCTCTGAATGGCTCAAAAGGAATCAAATTAAACTTTAGAAGTGGCCTAGTCAAAAATTCTGGACTTTTTCTATTTAAAATGTGTATGTTGTGTTTGCACTCTTAACTACTTAGATGATGATTAAACATGTTTGAAAATCTGATTTGGCTTGTTGGCTTCAGTCAAACCAGGAAACACTAACTGATCCTTAAAGCTCTCAGAAGAATATAAATTTTAACATCCACAGTCCCACCACAACTGAGCAGTCTAGATCTGCTCATGATGGTATGTGAACTTCATGCTATTAAAGAGCTGAGACCATGACATTTACATTATACAGTGTGAAGATAAACAGTGCTCCCTGAAGGAAAACTGCATAATTAAGACACTGTTTCTGTTCAAAATGATCAAAAACATCTCTCTAAATTAGCTTTAGTAGTTCCCTGCTTCCATTTCTGTGATGAGCTGACATTTATTGTTTAGGCTCAAATATACTGACAGAGCCACAGGAGTACAACCAACCATGGGTGCTTTGAAAATCTGTGTTCTTTGTCTGCTGTCCTTGGAAGGAAAAGCTATGATGCAGTTTCAATTCAGGCTTAAATGTTTTTCTCTACTCAGGGGCACTCGGTGCAAGAATGAATTTAATGATGTCCTCATGACCACATGACTGCTCTTCCTGTAAAAATTCTGACTGCACACAGAGTGTAGCGCAGTTCAGTCTCAATTTATAGTTCTTCCTTGTAAAGAAAAGGTATTCATTATACGAATACTAAACAGCACTACAGCTCAGGGTGTTTGCAGATACCATGTATCAGTATACCAATGAAGTCTGTAAATCACACTACATAGGATCCACTATTATATCACTATATATTACATATATACTATCCTGTTTATGTACTGTAAAATTTATCAAATAAAACGCCTCAACCACTATTGATTTGGATTTGATGAAATTTGCTGCACACATTCATGGTCACCAGAGGATAATTTCTAAAATCTTTTATACCCTGACCTGAGCATGTTAGCAGACTGATATTGGAATTTAATTCAACACAGTGCTGCACTGACAGTGACAATAACATTTAATGTAGCTCAGTCACATCATGGCCAACACAGTATCTGATCCAATGTCTACTATTGCTCTTATTATTATTTAATGCTTTTTATTATTGTATAAAGTGTTTTGGTTTGTCGGTTCTGCAAAAGAAAGTTTGAGAACAGCAACCACATCTTGTATATACTGTACTGTTCGTACTCTCAACACACAGACACACATATCTGTTTATATATAACTTTCCTGGAAATTCATTCATCTTTCTTCCATGTAAGTGTAATGAAACAGGGAGCAAAGTGGAGATTGATGCAGTGTCCATGGCAACAGTCAATGTGTTCAGGTCAGGTAAGGGCCTCATGCAATCGGGATATTGAAAATTTACAGTACAACTGGAGAGCAGGCAGCTCAGCAGCTGTGTGTGTGTGTGTGTTTGTGCGTCTGGGACTCTAATTGGCAGAACCTTATGTCAATCATGAAGCAAGAAGGGTGGTCACACCTGACTTCACAGGCTTGATTGACAGGCCCAGGGGACCAATCACAGTGGCAGATGGGCTTCACCTGGAGAACAGCTCTCTCTCTCTCTCTCTGCTGTTGTGCTGCTGGTAAACTTCAGCTTTTCAAACTATTTTTTTCTTTATATGTTTTTAAATGGTTACTGAACTTTTCACCATTTCATCCATCCATCATACCTCTTTCTGTCTCTGTGCATCCGCCCTTCTTTTATGGTGTTTTCTCCACTTGATAAATGATGTTGAGTGTCGGGTGGACGGAGAGATGCTTTCCTAAACGCAGCTCTAAATGAGATCTGCCACATCCTTAAAAGGCTCTTACTGTAATGCAGCGTTAATGGCTTCAGTGTGTGTGTGTGTGTCTGTGTGTGTGTGTGTGTTAAAGTAGGGTGGATATTTCGCTTTCACCTTAAAAGACCCAAGACTAAAGATGAACACATGGGCAAATTCATCAAATATCATTTGAATCCAGTTGTTCAGAACAGAGATGGAACGTTTGGACATACTCAACAGTCAACTTAAAGAACCAGACAATATATAGATTAACCAGATGATACAAAGATTAGTCAGTCAATAGAAAGGTTAAGCAACAAGACATACTGATGAATTAATCAATCAGAACACAGATTGAAAGAGATGAGCTGACCAATAGATAAAGCAATTAGGCAGTAGACAAGTTGGCAGATAGATCAATCAGATACAGAAATTACAATGTGTAACAGCTCAGATTAAGTCTCAGGACTCAAAGGCACAACCGAGAGACAGATGTAAAATTTCAAAACAGTACAGTACAGTTTGATAAAGACTAAATTCATAGGCAGTGAGTTTCAGAGAAGTAACTAAACCAATGCTTCAGAGTATGTGGGCAGTCAAACAAAACCCAAGCAGCAGGGGCGAAGTCTCTTAATCAATGTTCAGACCATGTTTCCAACAAAAATCATGGGAGCAAAAACAAGGCAGACACACAGACTGGGGCTTATACAGAGACAAGATCCAGGAGAGCAAACACAAGTCCAAATACAGGGAATCTGTGAGTCCAAAAGGCGCAGGCACGAGACAGGGTCCAAAAAAATAAACAAGTTGGCAATGAGAGGATTGGGCAAACAGAAGTGCTGGAAAGCCACAAGGCAGTCTTCACGAGTGAGCTGGCTGAGGACAAGTGGACGAGTGCCGGTGTATATGCTGACTTGGTGATTGCACTAAAGGAAGAAAGGTGAGTAGAAGAGGCGGGGTAGATCAGATGACTGCAGAGGCAGGAGTTCAGGATGGAGGGGGCAGGGGTCTGGAATGAGTTTGGTGAGTGTGAGAAGTATGTGAGGTCACCAGTGACAGACATTATAAATAATCACAGCATGACAGCAATTGATCAGTAAATACAGAAAACATATTGGGAAACTGGTTGATATGCAGAGTGGAAAGAGCAATCAATACAAGCAATTGGTCTACGTACAGATACAGTTACAAGAGAAACAGATGGATATAAACAGAGTCGATCAAACATGTTCAGAGCAATCAGGTTGATAGATGTAGAGAGTCAGTAGACGATGAATAGAACATCAGCTGCAGTAATCATAATAATTAATACAATAATGATATGGGTGAATCGATAAATGTACTGATTGGTCATGAAGGATGGAGATACTTGATTGATGACAGCTGCTAGACCTGTGTCAGCGCTACTACGGGGTTTCAGTGTCTTGTCCAAGGACACCTTGACATGTAGCTTGCCGGGACTGAGAATCGAACTGCTAACCCTTGGGGTGGAAGACGACTGCTCTATCCACTGAACTATCATGCCGCCCCTAGATGACTAGATAAACAACAAACGAAGTTAGTCAGCCGTTAAATAAAGCAAATAAAGCAATATGACAACAGAATAATTATCAATTGTCACTGTGATATCATCCAACTTTTAACAGCCATTTAGGTTGTTTGCCCCATCCCGCTCATACAAACTGTATGAGTATTTGTTGTAGAAGTGCCCCCATGTACACAGGCAGGCATCTCTTTTTGGCAAGAGGCACCAAAATGGTGGCTGCCATCTTGTACAATGTGGATCAAGAGTCATAAATGCTGGACAACGTCTGTGTAAACACATTGATTTTGTTTGGAACACATCTAGGTGAGGTTACACATACACATAACTGGGGTTAGTAAAAATGTCCCATTTTTGCCTCCTTAGCTTCACATGATGATTGTAACAATTCAATTCAATTCAATTCAGTTTTATTTATATATATATTTTAACAAGACACCTTCATCATGGGACTGCAGCAACAGATGGTTATTTTATACTGGAATCAAACTATGGTCTCTTGTGGGAAAGCTCTGTGCTTTTTTGTGCCATCCATCCATCCCAAACTGCCCCTGACAAACTTTGAAAATGTCCTCACTGCAGTGGTACAAGGGTACACACGTACAGACACACAGGAGCTGCAGGGTAGTGTGGGTGGAACACAGTTGTTTTCTCCTGTAGAGCAGATTATCAACAGGAACACGGAAATTGTATTAAGGGACACTTCCAGTGAACACAGTTTTGTTTCCACTGACCATCAACATCCTGAGTCACCACTGTTCACCTCACTGTAGGTTTATCTATGTACACTCTCTATGCAATATGCAATGTGTCTAGATACACAGATATGTGACGACAAAAGATGCTGTTTGCTTTCTGGGGTTTGCATCTGTGTGGGTTTCCACTGGGTCCCTCAATTTGTCCCACAGTCAAAAGACAGTTCTCTGGTAAATTTGTGTCTCTAAATTACTCATAGCTGTGCTTGCACATTTCAATCTGTCTTTTTAAACTTGCTCATTCATTCATAAATTAAGGTGATTAACCCATACCTTCATTTCAGAATCAGAAATATCCCAGATACATTCTCTTGCAGCTATTAATAAACTCGGGCATTAATATACAGGATAATATTTTTAGCCAACTCTTCTGCAAGGACAGTAAATTTATCACAGATTCAGTAAACTGTGCATCATTAACCGTAACACAATCTTTTTATCTTGACTCATGGTTGTTGCATTTTTTTCAATGCTTTTACTGAAGCAGATCGATTTGTTGCACATCTGAAAAATGAGATCACAGGGCACAGTGATAAACATTGTGTGAACCTAGAAGGCTATGACTTTGGTGAACCATCTATGGTTTTCTCTGCCCGTATTGTTACTGAACCCTTTAAACTTAAGGGCGTTGAGTCCTTTGCATTTCCAAAACTGGAATGATTACAATGGTTGGATGCCTCACACATCTGTTTAAATATTTGGCTTGAAGACACATTTATCAGAGAACATAATGTTACTTATGAAGGACAGTATTTCCACCTATTGCAGTTCCACCAGTCTCATGTGTTTTCAGCTCATGAATACTTTGGCCAGATACACAACTTTTTTTTTCAGCTGTGTGCTGCTGTGTAGAAAATCATTACAGGGAGTGCTGCAGAAAGAAGTGAGAGTGAAAGTGATGAAGCATCAGCAGTTGATTAAAAATTAATGGAAAGCAATAGTCAGTAATAAACTGCAAATTGCTTATCATTAAAAACTGCGAGGTGTTTTTATTTACTATCAAGGCGTCAGCGGTCGACCATCTTCAGACCATGACATCCTGCCTCCACCTTCTGACAGATTCATTAATATGCATTAATGCTTTCTGAATATCTTGCCTTTTAATTTGGCGTAAAGTAATTGGAACGAACAATAGAGTTTGGCTGCAGCAGATCCATTAAACAACAGTCACTTTTACAGGTAGCAGCATATGAATTTACCCCACTGCTACACGCGTGGATCCATGCTGCTATTTTCTGTCTCCATGAGGAGAACAAACACACAAGGTGTGTGAGAGCTGAGCGATGAAACAAAACCTAGCACAGCTTAGTATTGAAATGTAGACTCAAACATGCATTTGCTCCTCTTTAGACAGTCATTAAAAGTGGTTTTGTAAACAACATTCTCTGGCTCTAGGCTTTGATTTGGCTTTGCTACGTCTTCTTAAAGTCGCGCACGTGAATCGGACGCGCCGTCGCATCTAGAGGGTTAAGTGATGGTCGTTCCTTCTACATTGTTTAAAGTAGGAACAAAACACAAAGGATGGGAATATTATTTGTCATGCATCTATTTGTTTTGTAGGACAAACAAATGTTGCCCTAATGCTGGAGAAAGAGTCAGGGGATGACCAAAGTACTTACAGTTTATCTTCATCAATATGTGTACAAAATTCTCCACTCCACTCCAAGAGTGGATAAAACACCTTATTTAAGATTTCCAAAAGTCAACTTCAGTGACAGACGCTGCCTCACTTGGAGCCACGCCACAAGCATGGCCAAAAACAAAAATGTGATTTCAAATGCAATGAGTTTTCAAAGAGACACTGATTAATAGATATAAAAGTAAATGCATGACTGATGCCATTGTGGTCCTTGCTGGAGTTTCTCAGTTCAAAGCACAGCTTAAATAAATGACATATGTGTAATAGTATCAATTCCTGATACCTGAAAACAAAACAACACTAGATTAATACTAGTACTTTAGGTACTTATCTGCATTGCACACTGTTAAAGTGATACTGTGTGAATGGACTGTGTTAACGCAGATATACTTCTGTACTTGTACTTATACTTATACTTCTGTACTTGTATGCATTCCAGGATATATAATTCCAGGATCAAATCACTACTTTAATGAAACTATCAAATATAAAGTAAGAGTTTCCATATATATTCAGTTCTTTAAATGAGTGTTGATTGGTTTATTTATCACTGTTTTAACGCTGCTTTGCATTCTGTGATTTTGATGCTGTGTCAGTGGTCATTTAACCCAAATAAACTACAATCTGCTGCTCATTTCTGTTTAAGCCATTTAAAAGGACATTATGGTGCTGTCTTTACTATTAAGAAGCTCAGTAATGAAAGCAGCTTTGACAGATTTTAAAAAATAAGACCTAAAGTGGAAATTAATTGGAGGTGGAGGGGTGGAGGGGTGGAGGGGTGGAGGAGCAAAACAAACACTGGATCGCTTCCATCTATTTCTGTCTTTATTTTTATTCTGTTTCTCTGTGACTGAGTTTCTGTCTTCATCTGGACTGGAAACAATCTGGTGACTGAAAATACACTGAATCAAACCAGGACTGATTAACAGACTCACTAAAATCACTGGGTTGTCATGATTTTCAGCACTTTGTGTCCCTTAGGAAGAAATGAACACATTACAATAGACTGTTTTTATCATAAAAGTGACCAAAAATGAAAATAACAAATCAAGTGAGGATAAAAAAACACTGGAGACTGTAAAAAAGGACAAAGTTTCCTCTTGTTTCAAAGGATTCAGCAGGGAAAATAATCAGTGTCAAATCTGATAGAACTCATTTATTTAAACACACAAATTCACAGTCATTTCAGATGCATGGCATCAGTGTGTGTGTGTGTGATTTTAATTAGAACACTTTTTTTCTCTTTTTTTATTCCCCGTCTCCGTGGGTTTGGGTTGTTTTACTGGGTTGTGTTTCATGTTCCAGTTCTTTCGTCTTCCATCAGTATCGGGAATTAAAGTTTCAACTTTTTCAACATTGATGCTGTGCTTTCCTCAAATCAAATCAAATTGAAATCAAATCAAGTTAAAACACTAACTAGCAGCATGTTAAACTGTTTGATATATTCCCAACATTAAAAAAGCAGCTCTTTGATTTTTCACGAAACTAAACAACACAAATACTCCATAAACACTGATCTCAGACTGACCCAACAGGTTTAATTACACATCTTACTTTAGGGTTATTCCCAAAAGCTATAGCTTCACTTTGTTTCTTG
The DNA here is from genome assembly GCA_032362345.1 of Sandelia bainsii. Classification (NCBI taxonomy): domain Eukaryota; kingdom Metazoa; phylum Chordata; class Actinopteri; order Anabantiformes; family Anabantidae; genus Sandelia; species Sandelia bainsii. The sequence continues at coordinate 27,254,867 of JAUMHL010000030.1, forward strand.
TTTGACTGAAATAAATACTCTGACTTGGTGAATTTTGGTAGATAAATGTGCCTGAAGACAAACCTCCAAAGCTTCAGCACAAGATTAATCATTTTCTATATTTTTGCTATTGTACTATTTCTACTATCAACAGTTCCCACACAGACTAAAACCAATAATGACGGGGTCAGTGTTTGTCAGTCTCCAACCTGTTTTAGCTTATTCATCAGTTACAAAGAGTTCTGTTGTTGTTCAGAAATTATAAAAAAACCGACATGATTCTTCATTGCATTCACTTTTTATATGTGCACATGCACATGTGATGCAGCCTGACATCCTGCAGCAATGTCCCAGTTATTGTAGCATCAACCAAGCGTAGAGGAAACTGGTGAAAAAAAAACAGCTTTAGTATCACTCGGGATAAGAAGTTATTGGTGCGGTAACTTCAGTGACTAACGGGATCTTTTGTAGCTAGGTAATATTTTAACAATGCATCGTGTTGAACATGTAATTTGTAATTTAACAAGTTGGATCATATTTTTTTAAAGCATCACAGTGGAAAGTTGTAGTTCTGAGTTGCAGAACTACTTTTGTGTATCCACAAATGAAGCCTGACCTGTGTGGTGATATGTTAGACTATGCTGTAGACAGCCGCTGATTGTGACCATAGAGTGAATGGGTTCATCCTAAACTGTGGCCACTCAGGTCCAAATCTGTGTCATTGTAACAACATAGGGTTAGTTAGCAAAGCGGTTAGCCTAGCTCTCCACATGGTGGGGGCTACAGCCAGCTGCTGCCATGGCTGACTGACACAGGCTGTAGCTGTGATTATGGCTGGAAAGATGCTGTTGGTTTGGTTGTGGCTGCAGCCTGTGCCTTGGTTCTGGTGATTCTGGCAGTGACACACTAAAAAAACACTAAACAAAACACTAAAGTTATTGCAGTTATAAGCACTGAAAACAAACAATAGACTCGACGGGGACTCCATAATTTTTGCACCCCCCATTTATGTACAAATACAAAAAATTATTGCAATTGTGTTTATAAAAGAGACATTTTAATTTCAGTTCAAAGCACAATTAAATAAACATGTTCTCTTTGCTCTCTTTTCTGGTAATAGCAGATACCTTATGTTGAACATGTCCTACTTGTCTGTAGAAAGATGAGGCTATCCTGGTGAAAACTGGTGGTGTCTATGGTCCACACTGACTAAGAAAAATACAGTTTTTTGATGGATTTCTAGACACAATGTGAGAATATTTAGTGCCTGATTTACTTAGGTAACAGTTCTTTAAGTGTCAACTCCTAGTGCAGCAAAAAGCAACTGATGCTGGCAAATTTGAGAGCTAAACATGAGACCCAAAGCCACGTTTTACTTTATTTCATCAGTTACAGATTGTTACCCCAATAGACTAAAAGACATCAAAAAACCATTCTCTGCCTGAACCTCACCAAAATCATAATAGTGTCTTTTATGAGATAACCACCATCATAAAATAAATGATATTGCAGTGATCTTTATTTCAACTCCACCTGAGAAAATCTATTTGCTCTAAAATTATATTACAGCATTTTGGTCTAATTTGCAATAAGAGTCATTTTAAAAAATTATGAGGGAAATGAAAAGAAAATTGTGTGATGAAGCAGCAATTATGCTTTCCATTTGTGTTGCTAGTCTATAACACTGTGCGAATAATAAAAACACAGAATTTGCCCAACAACTCCTTCTGAGATAACTGCAGCTCTCTGCTGTTGTCAGCTTTTGTACAAAGTTGGAGATTTGAAGACTGAAGCGTTCCTTTAATAAAGAAGTCCTGATTCAGCCAAAAGGGTGGCCTTCTCGTCATGAGAGGCCTGTTAATGATTGGGTACCAAGATCCAAAAAAAGAAGAGATGAGGAAGTAATGACAAGTATGGAAGATGATTTATTTTTATTTTTTGCATGCTTTTTTTATGTCTGTGAACGCATGAGCTGTGGGTCTTGGTGGGGGTGATAAAAAAAAAACGATGATGTGTCTGATAACTCCGCTGCTGCCAGCCAACTTAATATGAAGCTCGAGTGTGGTTCGACATTGCTGAGCTTCTGGACCGTTAAGAACCAGAGATCTGAAAAGACAGAAAGGCAGAGGGTAAGAAATGTAGACAATGAGAGGAGAGAGGGGGCTTTAGACAAGAGTTTAATGCTTATGCCAGCAGGTTGAAAAATGATTATCTTGCTGTCTGGTTGTGACGGTGTGTATGGAGGTCTGACAGCAGCCAGCGGCTCCTCTCATTAATAAGGAGGAAAAACTGAGTGTGTGTGTAAGAGTCTTAAAACTGTAATGTTGTCAACTAAATCCTGACATGCCCTTTACCATCTGACTGCAGGCAGAACAGTAAACTCAGAACTTTTGTCATATTTTAATGTTTCATCACATTTTCCTGTTCTGCATCATAGTTTGTTTTTTACAGCAGCTCAGTCACAAACCAGATTATACTATGTGCCGTACATCACATCCCTTAAAATAACCTTATTTTTAGATGAAGCTCTCCTTGATTAATGTCAAAGCTGCTTAAAATTAGTTAAGGGAGTTATTAATGGAGAACAAGATTGCATTAATTTTTCATTACTTTTAGAGACCATCTTAAAACTGCACTGCCATTAATTCTCTGTCCAAGGCCCTTATGTACCCACTGAGAACTAGACCTTTATTTTGAAAAAAAAAAACAACAACAAAAAAACAAAACAAAACATTAGAAACACTCCACAGCATTCACGTAGAAGCTGACCACAAACACACTTCTCATAGTCTCCAACACCGATATAAGTTTAGCCACTGAGCTACGTACGTATTTCGTTGTGTAACACAGCAATATGAATTGTCGTAGCTATCACCTGTTGTGAGGTTGCAGTGTAAACATTACAGGCTGGATCTTTGCTGCTGACACAGACCAATCCCAGCTATTGGAAAAACACTATAAAACTTCTCTGTGCATTGTAACCCCTTCCTTTTCAGGTGGGCTTTTAATGTGAAACATAAACAGGTAACATCGCATAGCATTAGACATAGCATAGAAAAGATGGGAAATTAGAAGAAATTGGAAACTGGAGAAATGTAATGGGTTTCATTAAGTCTGTGTTAAAAAGAGAAACGTGTTAAATCTGGGGAAATGTGCATTACACTGACTTTTCTGTGTGAGCCATTATAGTACTGGCAATTCCATCCTGCTATTAATCCTTTTAGTTTGTTCTGTTAAGTTTTTATTCCTATCACAGCTTTTATCACATTCTCATGCTGCCTCATAATGCCAGTTTAACTATGATTTTTGAGTATTAGGGAACAGGAAAAGGCAAAACAAAGTTACAGATATGGGTTACTGAATAATTAACCAAACATTAGAAGTTGACCAAAATGTCATATTTCTGTCAACATGATGGATGTAAGTCAAATGTTACCTCTCTTTTTACCTCTGATTTGGTCTCCACCAACTCCTGGAAACATCCGAAAAATACATATAGCTCTAGCTTCTGCACTTTCTTCACTGTACACTTAGCACACACTTGCCCAGTGTAGTTATTTACCCTCTGTGTGGTCCATGCATGTGCACAGTATGTTCCTAAAGCTCATATTTTCACCAAGATATTCCTAATAACACAACTTTTTAAATTAAACAAATCAGCTAAAGAAAAATTACTAATTTGGTTTGAAACACACTGAACATGATAAAATATCATTGCTGAAATTATGAAAAGTCTGTTAACTAAATAGTACTAAATTGTGGAGTTATACCATTAAACAATTTTTCAGTGTTTCTGGATTTTTTGGGCGGGGCAGAAAGTAAGCTCGATGACGCACTAGAGCCATCCTGAACTCTGAACTTCCCAAAACCCATTGTAGCCTTTTTCAACAGTGTGTCATGTAAATTACCTGGTGTGCTAAGTACAACATGGGTTTGTAAAAGCAGCCTTTATAGAACAAATGTCCCATAAACCTTAGGCATTCCACAGTCCACAGGTTCGTTCGAGATGAGCTGCACCCAATCGAGTCGGACAGAAAACTAACCGGCATGCACCGTGCACCAATAACCAGTGATCAAATCTGCGCAGAACTTTTTCATCTCAAACGAGCCTCATGTGTGAGTCGACAGGTAACACTGAACAGTGCAGACATTTTTAGACAACAGATGTCGCAGCCAGAACATTGGAATAACCACTTTACGAGAGAGCGTTGGTGAGTTTAATGGAGGAGACCACGTTAGAACAGTAAAGACGCACTCTGCTGATCTTGGTGGCTTCTCCGGACACGTACCCAACATTTCAGAGCAGATAGTCCTGCTTATTTTATCATGATTTTGAAACCTAATTTTGGAAAGTTGTGGTTTTATCTAATCATTTAAATTTGGCTGACTCCGAACACATTTATTGTTGCTTTATCCAAACTTGAAGTTAGCTAGTTGTCCGTTTGTTAGACATTCAGCACATGTTAACAGTTTTCGGTTATTCTGTACTGTTCTGTATCTACATTTTACTCACTGCTCACTGTATATGTAACCTGCATAAAGGCTTGGTTTTAAGCATTACATTTAAAAATATCCTCTTAGTCCAGTGACATGGTAAAAGTGTGCGATGTCCCCAAAGGCAAACTGGGAATGCCACTATAATGTAGAATTATAGTCATTTCATGGGTTTAATTACTTTCACTAAGAATTCATCACATAATTTGACTTGGTTTTAATTAAAATCTTTCCTTCTAAATGTTCTCTGTTCCAATTTTGCTCAGCTGATCTAAAATGTATTATTTCATTTCTCTGAGTGACTGTTTCTCTATGTCCAGAGGAGATGTGGAGGTTGCTGGTTTCTGCTGTTTGCTGAGCAGACAGCAGTCAGGGCTGCGAGTGAACAGTTAATCTTCCAACTATAAAGGTCTGTGTAACCTTTCTAACACAATTTCACAAAAGACTGCTCTGTTTGTTCTGCTCGCAGAAATAAAGCTAATTACAAAAACCCGCCCAAACGTCTTGACCTTTCCCTCTGGGTAATTACAGTCTCTCATTTCTTTTTTTCTTTCCACTGGTGCGTCAGCCTTCTGCTTCAACCTCCTCCTCCATCAGCCGGACAGTCAAATGAAACAAACACCCAGCAACAAAGAGAGTGCGAAAGTTAAATTTCATCTCCATGTGAACACAAACACACTCTGTTTACTCTATGGAAGTCTCACAGTGGTTGAGGTTTTAAAGTAGAGAAAAACTGCACCTAAAAAACTAGAAAATGTGCTGTAAATTAATCTGTACTGCATTTCTTAGTGACCAACACATTTAAATACAAAAAAAACTTTTTAATGAAATGATGCTTCACAAATTATAACAAATACACACATTTTACAAATGCACAAATTGCAGTCATGTGACGCTACACGTGAATGAAGATACACAATAAGAATTTAAGAGCCCACAATCAATTCAAAGCATCAAACATCCAAGTCCAATTCACACCTTGTAACTAAGGGTCCAGATGAGGCATCACTGATTTTGTTGCCGCAGCAGCAGTTAAATTTTCTAAATGTTCACTTTTAGATGTTGAGTCCACATTACTGATTCAGATCCCTCTGCTTCATTGTGATCTTTAATTACTTTCTTGTGCTTTTATTCTGCATCTTGTGGGCACAGATGGTTTGGTTTGGTCTATAACAATCCACTATTAATGTTTACGTTTTTGGTCTTTTATCAGCAGTCAAAAGTGTTATAATTAGTGTTATAATTTGTTCTGCTATTAAATTTAAATCAAAAACATCTTTGTTTGTCTTGTGAAGAAATGGAAACCAAAGGCAGACTCTAGAGGCAAAGCTATCTCTTTACTGGATCAACCATCAGTCCTGTAGTTCCTTATAACTGGGATTAACTTGCATACTCATTTTGCTCATCTTCAGCTGGGTGTACAGGTGAACGGAAACTATGATGAACACTGATGGGAAGATGAGAAAAACTGCAGCAACACTCCAACAACCAAACATTACTGAACTGAAAGAAAGGATCTCTACTCTTAGGGAGACAAGGACGACAAGCAACTCCTTGATTTACTTGCTACCGTGGATCCACCATGGGACAACCGACTGAAGTGTGTGCTAGACCCAAAAAGCAGAAGGTGATCTCCACTCATGTCATGGTAATGGTCTCTTCTCTGGAGGAAAACTTATGACAGGGTGTCCCTTCTTTGGAATGTCCAGCTATCCAACAGATAGGTAGCATGAGAGATGCGACATCCACCCAGAGCTGCAAACTCCTATCTCTGCTTTTTCTACCCAGTTCTGCTCCATAGCCCTCAGCACCCATGGCCTCTGCCGGTTTGAATCTGCCTGGTCAGTTTAATGTCTGTGAAGATTCTCAGTCATCAGGGTCATGGATGTGAAACCGTACCTGAAACAGCAGTTCACACTCATGAACCTAACGGCACACGTATGTGGAACAATAACCCACAGGTGACCATCAAAGTGACAACGATAGAACAACTCCAGAGTTTTTAGGCCTGCCGGTCCAAGCAGTCAGCCAGAATTTTTGAAGCCTTTAAAGAAGAGAGGTGAAACGTCTTGAAGAACTCCTCTGGGATAACCCAGTCAGTTGAGGGTATTGCATTTATTTACTTGTTTTATCTGTTCTGGAAGAGTAGCTCATCTTCATCAAAGATGGCATCCACACACATATCCATGGTACCCATGCACTGTCAGCAAACAGTTTTCATCTTATTAACACTCTGCTCACTCATGACAATCATCAATTAGCTTGTCCAAAACAACAGCAACTGCCAATTCTTCTTCTCTGCCATGTCTGCCACCTGCAGGCCTGGAGTTGCTCCCACTCCCTCTTGAGCCCTGTCATGGTTCTAGTTTGCACCATACTAATTCAGCAAATTCTTTAAAAAAAAATAAAAATCATCAGAAATTAGATCCCGCTTAGCTATGCAAGTCTCTAACTGTCCTCCACAGGATTCACACCCCCACACCCACAGTGATTTAGGAAAGCAGCCATGAAGTGGCGTAACCTCAACAACTGAATTCCTATCCAGCGTCTACCTACTCATCTACTTAATCAAGCAGGTTTGTTAAACATAAGAGCCCTCTCAAAAAAGGCTTTTATCTGAATGTATTCTGTTCCACTGCTGAGATATTTCTATCATAGTGAAACCTGCATATTTAGGGAGAAGCTTTATTACTAATTAAAGTGGAGCTGCTCAGCGGCCAGCAGGTCAGACTGTTGTTGTGCTGGGCAGCTTCAAGGTGTGAATTTGTGTAACTGTATGTACCCTGAGTGTGATCAGTGTGTGCCTGTGAATTAAGCAAAGAAAAAGGATATTGTCTATTGAAATTCAGGGTTACAGTGCATGTCTGAAAATTACTTAGGAAATGCAAAATCAACACAGAGACACAAATGACCACAGTGAGATTCAAAACAGCAGCAGTACAGAATAACCTTCACTTTAGCAGACACACAAACCAGCAGACAAACAGTCTTTAATTGTTGTTGGCCAGTTCTCGCAGTTGAGGTGATTTCCTTCTGCTGCATCTCTGCTGAGGGTTTAATTTCTGGCAGACATCCAGAGTCTGTTTGTGTGTGTGCGTGGTGAAAACCAAAATATCTGCTGGAACACACGACTCACAGTGGAGAGCTGAACCCTGCTGTGTACTGCAGAGAGGAGGTCAAAGGACAAACTGTGTGTGTGAGTGTGAGTACTTTAAGAGTGTCAAATATTTGGACTCTCACTCTTCCTTTTCTCTGCTCCCTTGTTCATCTGCCTCCCTACTGTTCCCCCTCTTCATATTTGTTTATTCAAATTTTAATTTATTCCTTTTGTTTCTATCCCTCCATGTTTTCTATTTCCCTCGTCTCCATTTTTCACCACTGCCTTCAACTTTTTTTTTTTTTACCTTTTCTGGATATCTCCAGTTTCTTGCGCCTTTCTTGTTCCTTTTTCCTCTCACTTGTCCTCATCTTCCCCTTCTCTACATTCTTCATTTTCTTTTCTCCTGTCTAGTGTTTTTCTCCTATTGTTTCTTTCCTTTCCCCTTTCTTTCTCCACTTTTTGTTTTTCTTCTTTCTCTGCTTCATTGGCTCAGTTTCTGTTTTCTATCATTCTCTCCTCCAATCATGTCTCCTTAATCTATTCCTCATCTTGTGTCGTCTCCTGATCCCCACCTCACCTTTCCTCTGTTCCTCTTCTCTCCTCCTAGCCTCTGCAGATTGCTTTCCTTCTCTGCTTCCTACCCTTTTCTTTTCCTTCTCTTTATTTCCATTCATTGCATACACATTTTCTCTTCACACTTTTTTCTTTTTTTCATTCTTCAACTGCTTCCATTTTCTGTTTTCCTCTCCTCTCACAGTTTTACACTTTTCTGATTTCTTCAGTTTTCTTGCTACATTTTTTCTGTGTTTGGCATTCCACTTCCTCTGCTCTCATTTTAATTTGTTTTCTTCCAGAATGTCACATTCATCTTCTCTTGTTCGTCCACTATTTTTAATTTCCTTTCCTACTGATTTTGATTTTTTTCCCTTATTCTCTCCATCTTTTCTCTCATTGTTAACAGTTTCTCATTTTGTTATTTTGTGAATTTTCTTCTTGTCCATTCTGTCTCCGGCATCTCTTACCCTTATCTCCTTTCCTTTTCTCTCCATTTGTCTCTTCCTTCATTTCCTCTTCTGACCCCACTTTTCTCCTTTCCTCTTGTCTTTTTCATTCTCCTTGTCTCCTTTCCTATTTCTTCCTCCTTTCCTCTTTGAGTCAAGCAGATATGTGTGTGTATTGTTTAGCAGTTATCTTGCGCTCCATGTTCTATTATTATCATCACCTCAGTGTGTAGGCGTCCATTAGGCAAACTCATATGCAACAATATGCAGATTCCTCCATTTGCACGGATCATAAACTCCCGCAGGCCTTCTGCTACATCATCATCACCACCACCAACATCATCATCATCATCACCACCATCATCTCCATCAGCAGCTGCCAGCGGCGGCGGGCGGCGAGCTGAACATCACAGGAAGTAAATTTGTTCCCTGATTCGCTCAAAAGATGCTTTCATTAGGTTTCACCCGCGGTGTGAGAGTCAGTGAAGACGACGTGTGAACATTTGCATCCTTTCAACAGTGCAAGGCGTGATGTCATAAACTGCAGGGTGCTGACAGCATGTGGGTAAAGAAAATTCATTTTTAAAAAGATTTTTTTTGTTTTCTTAATTGACTTAATGTGAGATTAAGTTTGTTTTCTTTTAAGTCAAACTACTTTTCACATTTCACAAACATTGAAACACTTGAAACAAATGCTTCCCACTTGTGTTAATGAGAAATAAAAAGGAAATATGCAATACTGTATGTTTAGTCTTTTTATTTTTCAAAGCGACCAATATGGCTGCCTCGATGGTGAGAACAAGACTAATGGCTTGGTAAGGTTTCACTTGGGGCCAGCAGTGCCAGTCAGCATGAGAACATACTGTACTCACAGTACTTCAGTCTAAAACAAAGTGATGGACTTAATGACGGTACTACAGCCAGTACTAGAACCAATGCGGCTAATGTGGCTAGAAAAACATTCAAAAGTCTACAAAATGGCACAATTCTTTAAAGATGTCAGCTGTAATATAACAAACAAACTTTCATCACCACATTTTTTGGAAAGCTCAATTTCAATTTCACTTGCCACTCCTGATTACTGCCAGACCTGTGGAATCAAGAGATCAATTAGAAGTTGTCTGACAAAGTGAAACACGCTACAAGATCTCAAAAAGCAACATATCATGCTGCGATCTAAAGAAATTCAAGAACAGATGAGAAACAAAGTAATTGGCATTTAGCAGTCTGGAAAGGGGTACAAAGCCATTTCTAAGGCTTTGGGACTCCAGCACTCCACGGTGAGAGACATTACCCACAAATGGAGAAAACTTGGAATAGTGGTGAACCTTCCTAGGAGTGGCCGGCTGACCACTATTACTTTAAGAGCGACTCATCCAGGAGTCATAAAAGATCCCAGAACTGCAGGCCTCACTTGTCTTAGTTAAGGTCAGTGTTCATGATTCAACAATAAGAAAGAAACTGGACAAAAATCATGGGAGAGTTCCATGGTGAAAACCACTGCTAATGAAAAAGAAAACAAAGGCTTATCTCACATTTACCAAAAACATCTTGATCATCCCCAAGACTTTTGGGCAAATATTCTGTGGACTGATGAGACAAAAGTTGAAATTTTTGGAAGGTGTGTATCCCGATACATCTGGTGTAAAACTAACACAGCATTTCATAGAAAGAACATCATACAGTCAAACATGGTGGTGGTAGTGTGATGGTCTGGGGCTGCTTTGCTGCTTCAGGACCTGGATGACTTGCCATAACTGTGAAACCATGAAAAAGAAATTAAGGTTTTTGAGTGGCCTAGTCAAAGCCTGTACTTAAATGAAATGCTGTAACATGTCCTTCAACACGCCATTCATGCTCAATAACCCTCTAATGTGGCTGAATTTTAAAAATTCTACAAAGAAGGGTGGGCCAAAATTCCTTCACAGTGATGTGACAGACTCGTTACCAGTTATCGCAAATGTTTGATTGCAGTTGTTGCCACCAAGGGTGGCACAACTACTTATTAGGTTTAGGGGGCAATTATTTCTTCACATACGACCACGCAGGTTTGGAGCTTTTTCCCTTAATAAATAAAATCCATCCATCCATCCATTTTCTTAACCGCTTGTCCTCGTAAGGGTCACGGGGGGTGCTGGAGCCTATCCCAGC
>JAUMHL010000030.1:27265691-27279749 GCA_032362345.1 Sandelia bainsii
GAGGAAGCCGGAGTACCCGGAGAGAACCCACGCAGACACGGGGAGAACATGCAAACTCCACACAGAAAGGCACCCCGCGACCCGGGGATCAAACCCGGGTCCTTCTAGCTGTGAGGCAACAGTGCTAACCACGACACCACCGTGCCGCCCATAAATAAAATCATCATTTAAAAACTTATATTATTTGTGTAATATTAAAATTTGTTTGATGATCTGAACCAATTAAGTGCGACAAACACGCAAAAAAAGACATCAGGAAGGAGGCAAATACTTTTTCACAGCACTGTAAGTTGTTTATTTTCTGTTTTCATCTGCTTACAGTGAAGGCCAGTTTGCTGAGCAATAATTAAATTAATCTGTTCCTGATTCTGGCTGCAAATGAAATCCTATCTATTTAACTCCTGACAAACCTTTATTTGTTTCCAATAAACAAGTGTAATTTAACGTGACAACAGTGCTGCTGTTGAATCTTTAACCAGGCAGTGATGTTGGCTTAAACGGTTAGATGAGTGTTAAAGTGAACGTAGGCGCTGCTAGATGCTGCCTATTGATTTCAAGTGAATTCCTGTTACTGCTACCGGCTGTGGGTGGACGACAGCTCTGCTAATTTATGCAAACATCAACACTAACTACAACTGTGTGAAATGATCCAAATGGATTCTCAAAAAAAGTGGAGCCTGATCCTTGTCAGGCGGATTCACTGTATTTAGAATTTTCCCTCAGTTTAGTAATTAATAATAAGTTGTATTCCCACTACAAACCCTTTATCGGAGTTCCAGTTAATTAACTTAATGCCGCTCAGGAGTTCTTGCTCAATGGCAACTTAGCGGAGATAAAGACAGAGAGGAAAAGCACTGCTCTTTAACTCATCTCCACCCAGACTTATCAACCAGGGATCGTCTCACCATGATCGGAAGCCTATAGTTAATTTACGCACCTGTGTCAGCATCATAACTGGTGTACCTTTTCTGAAAATGCCTTAAACATGAAAACTGACAAGGTAGCTGCTTTTCTTTTTAGCTTCTTAAAACTGAGCAAATACACAAGATGAAAGAAAAAAATCTCTAAATATCTCAAAAATGTTTTTCTTGTGATATTTGTATTGGTGATTTCTGTGTTTCTTGTGCAGTGCTGTCAGAAGAACAAAAATGTGGCCCAAATGTGCAAAAATACAAAAGTGAAAATGCAGCAGTTGTGAGCTTTCTGCGATAATTTAAGCTACTTGATGGGTAAAGAGTCATAGGCTGTGATTGAAATTGTCAGGACACAGAGTTGAAAAGAACTCCCCTGACACACAAAAACAAAGTCTTTCCAGTTTATTACTGGAATTAAGCTAATTTGCTAGTTATTAGCTTATATTTATTCATATATTGTAAGAATCTTATCATTTGAAAGATGTTGTAGAAATAAGGTTTTGTTATCAGACCACGGTTTTGTGTACCCAGCAAAATACACTGTACTTTATCAGAAACTTGCACCCCATTAGAAGCCATCATTCTTACCCAGTGACGGTTGCCTTATCTTTCCTCCAGCAGCAGCATCATCTGGAGAGCCCATGGTGGTCCACAGACCTCACTCCTTTATCCCACCCACCATCAACAGATCCCTCCGGCCTTCATCGATTTCCACAAAGTAGATTCCACCCTCCCGAACAGTTCTTTCCTTGTAAGTTGAGAGCTCGTCTCTGACAGCTGAGGCCAGTGTGCGTAGCCTGTGGCGATCATCTGGAGTGGACGAACACACAGAGCAGACAATGACTCGCCTCAAAGCAGCAGCAGATGTCCAAGTGATTGTTGCAGACACTGTCTTTCATTAGACAGCCAACAGCTCTGCTCACTGACTTTCTACTGATGGGTGAAAAATATATAGAGAATAAAGACGACCACTCTACACAGAGTTCAAGTGGCAGTTTGCACAATAGGGGCTATTGTAAGTTAAAGTATTTTTGTACTAAACAGAAGAAGAAACAGAAAGACGTTCATGTGGCCATCAAGGATCTTCAATGTTTACCGCTCCTTGGAGCAACCAGTGAACTGATTTCTATTTTTAATGGAAAATATTCATGGGTTCAGATCCAGTAACTGCCAGCAAAACAAAACACGAAAGTGAAAATCATTAACTGAAGTGAAATGTTGTTGATAATCATGGTCAGAATGTGTAAGGTCTGATTTTTTTTAAATTCAGACATGAGACAAAGAGGAAATAAGCATTGAAATCTGAAAGTTTTGAGAACATTTTCCCTTTTCAAAAGCATTGAGTAAAATTAGCTCTTCAGTAGAAGCAATAACATAGAGGCCGATCTTTGACCTCTGCATTATAACTGATGTTTCTGCATCATCATTTTTGCTGTCTTTGTTCTTCAGGAAAATATCTATGTGGACTCTTCTTATGTCTGCTCTTTTTCAGAGAAATGTATGCTCAAATTTCAAGACTACAACATGATTGTATTTTGTGCGTAAAGATGACTTCTGATTATCTGAAGCTCTGACACTACTGTCCACAAACCTATCTCCTAAAAATTATGTTCATTTACAGCTAAACTGCAATTACAAATATGTTTTCATGGGGAACGTAACTGAGTATGTTTTCTGTTAGCATAATGATCATATTTTCACAATTAATATAAATGACAAGTCGCAAATACGTTGATACAAAACATATTAATGAAATGTCCGCAGGCAACGTTTTTTTGTTCACCAAAATATCTGACCTACAACATCCTGTTTTCTCTGCTGCGAAAATATCTGAACCCAAATTGGGTTCAGATATCACAGCACTAGGTTAGGATCAGGGAAAGACTGTGGGCTGGGTTAAAAAAGACACAAACAGTCGCTTCACACACACACCATCTTTTCTCTAATCCTAACCTCGGTACTTTTCTTGACTTAACCCAACCCCCCTTGAACTCGAGTCTCCAGTTTGTCAGTCCTGTACAGTATACGCCGCCATCCACCCCAAACACTTCCATTGCAACTAACTTTGCGTTAATAAATGTAGCACATTATTCATTAAAAAGATTAGTTATAATTACATAGTTATAGTTATTTAGGTGTAAATTCTTCTTCCATTTGTATCTATTTGATGTTAGTCTCTATTTTCTTCAGCATGTTAACCCTGGACACTGCTGACATGTTTGAGACAGAGGAAGGTGACAGGGATTCTGCTCCGAGTGGTCACTGACAACGATAACACATGTGACAAGTCTTTTTATGAGCAGGTTTCCTTGAGGAAGGTCTCATTATGGCATGTTTACAGTATTTCACATCACCTGTTTGGATACTTGCAGCTCCATACTGAGCACAGAACAGGTTGTGTAACACATAGAGGCAATATTAGCAAATTGATCTGTCTGGCACTTCATATTCTGCAAACACACAAAACTGGGAAACCCGTTGTGTCTCACCCAAGTTTATGTCCAACAAGCTCAAACTGCACAGCTATCAACTGCTGTAAAAACTATACAGGGAAAGACAGTGTGGAGAACAAGAGGTGATGCAATATGATTGGTGCAAGAGTGATAGAAAATGCCCTAAATGAGCAAAAGAACAGCTGAATTTTCTTTTAATATGAAAGAGGTCTGGAAACAGAAGAAACTAAAGCACAGTCTCATGAAAACATACTAGAAACACACTCAGCATCTTTGGATTAAACCGAAGTGATTGCAGACCCACCGAGGTTATTTGAACCTTTATTACTTTCCCCCGTGTGAGTGTCTTGTCAGAGCTGGTTAGCTTCCACCCCTACCTACATCGTTGCTGGAGGATTTGAATAATTCATGCTTTCTGCGTTATTTATGTATTAGCTTATTCATGAAGGCACGAATGTGTATGTGTCGTGTCGCTGCTGGGGAGGCAAATGAAGACATCCACTGAGTTCATGGTGGCAGAGAAGAAGCTTTTATTTTATTTTTTTTAAATATAATGCTGTCATGAAATTGGATTCTGTATGAGTCATCATTTCACAATGAGACCGTGACCGATGTGTGTTGTATGGCCGACGAGCGGACAGAGAAAGACTTGTTCAGCCTTTTGTCTTCCTCTCTGACTGACTCAATGTCACCCTCACTCCGTCACTTCACCCAAAAAAACACGGCAAAAAAACAGCTAGAAAGCCTGCAGAGCCTCAGGCCAGGGGCTTTCCTCAGCCACCATCACTAATCTCATTTACTGTCTCCCCCTCTGGCAGCAGGCAGAAACCGATGGAGTAATCTGGAAAAAATGAGGGAGTGGAGGAGTCACGAAAAAAGATGGGGCAAGTCAGGAGATAAGGGTAAAGTCAGGAAGCCCGCAGCAGATAGCAGCAGCTCAGATAACCGCTGCATCACAGAGCTGATCAGCAGCTGCCCTGTTAGCACTGATGTAGTGATATAAGAGTGTTAACATGACAGAAAACAAACCCCCGCTCCCAGGTACAATGATCGAAATCCAGTTTAACTCTGTAATTCTTAACACACGACCTGTTGCAGTTCAACCCAACTACAGTGCTCTTAGGTTTGGATTCAGCAGTCTTCTACCACATCTTAAAATGTCCTATTCTTCCCACAGTGTAATCTGATTACAATTTAACCAGATCTGCAGTAGCAAAAAAGCAGGGCAGGCATCAGGTGAAGTATACTGTACTTACTGAAGTGGAAGCCAAATGACTACAACAAAATGACAAATTTGCTCAAGTCTAAGTGATGGTCCACAGAGCTATTTCTTCTTTAGCTGTGACATGTTGGGTTTGTGCACAAGACGGTCGAACTCTGCTGCTTGCACTTAATTATCCTGTAAGTAAATCAGGATGAGGTTGTTGGCTAAATACTCCTGAAATGCAGAGACTGTGAGACAGGGAGAGGTGGAAGCTGTTCCATTTGGGCTAAAATATTCAAATATTCAGTTTGTGGTTTTAAGGTTTAGTGGTCACAGCAGTGCATCGGAGTGGTTTCCCTAGAGATGGAATCTGATTCGCTGCTGCCTTCTTAATATTTCGGCTCCTCCAAAGTGAGGAGAGCTGCGGGGAAATCTAACGGTGTGACTGATGGAATTAACCGCAGGGAATCTCCCCAGAAAACACTCGGCTAAATGAAGCCTCAGTCATCAGTGACAGAGGATGATTATACAGAGGACTGAGGGGAGTCGGACAGCTGAGAGAGGAGAGGAGGAAGAGAGAAGATGCTCCAGTGAGCCGACAGCAAAATGTACGCTGCAGAAAACATTCTTTTAACAAGTCATTTAGTCTCATAAATTAGATTTTTTTCAGTGAACAGAGGGATGATGTTACAACAAGAGACATGCAAAATTATGACATGCTGCTTTATTTTAAGGAATAGTTCAAATGTTATTGTGAGCTGAGTTAGAGGCAGAAGGTTGTTAGCTTAGCATACAGACCGGAAGTAGCTCAAGTTCAAAAATACACTTATAAACACATCTAAAGCAAAAAATTTACATGTTTAACTAACACTTTTCCTGTTTTCTCAAATTGTGGCAACTGGGTGAGTAGTTGCCCTTCGACTTGAGGATTGACCCGACTCCTCCTGGCCGTATGTTGAAGTGTCCCTGGACAAGACACTGAACCCTAAAGATGTCCAAAAAAGGCCCTACCCCGCCACAGCTTGAGGTTGCACGATCCAGTGCACTCTGTGTCTCTGTCTCCTACGCTCAGTGAAAATCGAAGGGTTGTGACAAGAAGTGCTGCATAGATTTGTAATATAGAACATAAATAACAATGAAACCAGTCAATGAAGACAGAATATGTACATTTCCCCCTTCAGTGTTCACGCTGCCAAGACTTAACTTTCAACCTCAACTTTGAAGCCAATATACTCGAGAAGTCATTAAAATGCTCCGGAAAAAAAATCTACAGTTCCATGACACCTGAACAAACTCCATCTCATCATGATTATGTGATATGATCTAAAAACTTCAGAACTAAATGGACCTTGTAGCGAGATTCTTTTCTCAAACGTGACATTTCTTCCATACCTTGTAGACTATTTAATGTGACATTTAGACAAACAAAGTCTTTTGTGTGGTTTGTTTTGATGCAAAAATTACTGTGACCTACAATTCATGTGTAATGTTTGTACTTTTGAAGCTATTCATTTCTTTATATCAGATGCCTGACAATACAGAGTCAGAAAACACGATAAGAGAGTAAAGAATGATGAAATAAAGGTCAATATTTGTCACATGGTGTGTGTTAAATTGCAGGTTTGTGTGTGTTTGTAGATGCAGTATCTTTCCCTCATCACTTCAGTTCAATTCACTTCAGTTTATTTGTATAACGTCAAATCACAACAACAGTCATCTCAAGGCACTTTACAGTGTGAGGTTTAAGACCATCACACAACCCATGAATAAATTACCGGTAAGTTTTTAGGCAGGACTTGGATTCGGGGATTCCTGATCCTCACAGAGATGCTGAGGGCGTCTCGGTTTTGTCTTTCAGTCCAACTTCTCGGTCGACATGCAGTTGTCTTCAGCTCCACGGTGACTGCTCCTGAACTGTGGAAGCTGCCCACAGCTGACCGAAATCTTTGATGGCACCACGAGGCCCCGTAAGCAGAGCCAATAACCAGAGACGTCCGTTTGCTGCTGTTTGTTAAAAAAACATTCAGCTCAAACAGCCATTGCAGGAGGTTTGTCTATATGTATGAATGTGTTTATGACACTGTTGAATTATTGGCCGGGTTGTTTTCTTTCCTTGAAAAGTGAATTTATACGTGTGGACTGCACTCGGTGTGCTTCAGCGCATCTGCTTGTTATATGAAATGTGAGCCGCCTAAAGGCAGCATAATATTGCATTTGGATCTGGATTTTTTAGACCAAATATGAAGAATTTTAAAATCAGATTGTGGAGAAATCAAGCAGGAAGATATCAGTCGACATGTGGCACAAACAATATTATCTGTTGTATTAATACTGTGATATATTCAGAGGGAGACTTCAGCTCCTGTTGGTATCTGTGTATTTTATCTCTGACACTTTACACAATTACATGTGATTCATATATTTGAAAAAAAATCATCACTCAATATCCAGGATTTTAGAAATATCATTAGTTAAAATTAAAGTTCTAAGCGACACCAAAAACAATTTATTTTGCTTTATAATTTAAATAATCAAATATTTTTATTTGTGTTTTTTTTTTTCTCTTTAGTTATATCTTTATTGAGTTTTATTTAAATGAAACAGTTCTTTCAGATACATTCCTCTGTAAACTAACACATGCTTACAAAATGTGCCACCTGACATGGACATGGATCTCCTGAGACAGTCAAGCTGTTTAGATAATAGACGGATCAATGGATGGATTAACAGATCTGTAAAAATAAGTTTTACTCTTTATCAATACTGAAATCTAAATGCTGTTTAAAATCCATCTGTAAGAATTCGTGTTTAGACTTTAGCCATGAAATCAGGAATAATTTACACTAGGGGCGTAGCGGGCATGTCCTGCTCACTTTAACAATCCAACAGTGCCACTTCTTTTGTGTGTGTTTCAGTTTGATCTCCTCTCTGTTGTCACTGGGGTCACATGCAGCTTCAAAGAAAACACTAGCAGTTACTAATTATGAGTGAGTATTAGTAAGTGAGTAAGTAAAAGGTCTGGCTTTAAGACAACTTGTTTTTTAGGTGAGGTTTCTGTATTATTACAATTGTTCTGCTACACTGCAGGATTAATATAATATACATATGCATAAGCATATGTATTATATGTATTTACATGCAGGAAATAATATTACCTTTATAGTGTCCTCCCACATTTTTAAACAGTTTAAACAGTACAATATATAGCATATAATAATAATCCCCATAGTACAATTAAGTAGAAATCAGAAAACAGACCAGTCCTGATTGTAACTTGTGCTTTGGGGAACGTTTTCTCCATTTTCTTGTTTTTCACATTAGAAAAAACTGCTTGCTGATTTTAATACCTATAAGTAATTAAAGGGAAAAAAAGAAGTAAACAGATGTTAATGTTGGAATAAATGTAAATTTAACATAATTTAATGACTCTGAATACCCAGTATGTTCTGAATTCATCTGCAGACATCCTGCGAAACACAGAGATGGTGAGAAAGTGCTCAAAAAAAGAGAAATATTAGGAGATGAGAGGCGGAGAGAGGGGCTTTGTTTAGTCTCATTATACGTAGGTGTATCGGCTTCCTAACACAGAGGATCCACGCTGCCAAGCCTTTTCTGGAGGCAGAGGGTAAGTAAGCACGCCACCGCTGCCAGCAGTTTGTTGGCAAACGCTAACTGCCACCTGCTGCTGCTGTCGAGGTGGCGTTGCCGCGACCTGGCAGAGCATCTGGCAACCAGAGAGCCGGCAACGTCCCCTGAGGGTCCAGCTCAGTCACTGACAGCCAGCATTCATCTCCAACTGTGGAGGATTTCAGAGCACAACTTGAATGTACTGAGTGTACAGAAAAAAAGAAGAAATAAATCATAGTAGCAGCAACCAAAATAATGAGGGAATGTTCTCACTGCTTCTGGCTGAAAAACTCAGGTTAAGTCACCATTTAAATCTGATTGCTGACCTACAAATAGTGCAGAATCTAAGCACATTTCTTCTTCATTTTCCATCACATAACTTTTTCAGTTCAGTTTCTGAATCTTAAACGTATCACAGATTTCTAAACTCAGACTTATGGACCTCACCGTATGTGTAGGTATTTTACTTTATTTTTTTAAAGATGTTTTTTTTTTCCTGGTGGAAATTTATGTAAGTTGCATATACATTATAAATGTTTCAGCACAAGTTCAGAGGGTTCATCAACTGTATTCAGACTAGTGAGCGCAAAAAGGGGAAACAGAAAGAAGCAAGAGAGCATGTGTTTGTTATTTCAGGCTCCATATAAATATTTACAATGTGTCTTCATGTTATCTCACCTTTCTTTTAAGGATAAAGGATAAAATGTTGAGTAAAATTTACCACATAATTTTTTACACACATTTTTTAAAGTTAATTAAACTGTGACAAAGCCTCGGTCAGGCTCTCGCTGTGTAAACTGGCTGGAGCTCTGTGACTCAGAAAAACAACAAAACCCTGTCCCAGCTGTCAGTCATCTCTCACAGTTTACCCACTCTTTAATGACTTATTAATTATTTCTAATCAATTAATCCAAACTGCGTGTGAGAGAATTGCACATTCACACAATAGAACAATACAATAGTCATTTCTATTCACACATCTGTATTAACAGCTTAAATAACCAGCTTGACAGTTCATTAAAAAAACTGAAATATTTAACTTTTTAGTAAATCTAAGTTAGTGTTAGAACAACCCACAAGCCCACTGCTGAGAATTGATGGCTTTTCATGATTTAGCTGCGTGGCCACAAGTCTGACAGCTGAATATTCAAATAGGTCTGATGTTATGGCCAAAACGGGCCTTCTGACCAGTGAATCAATCAAACCATTATTGATGAGATTAAGAAGGAAAGAACATTAGGTAACTTCATAACTAGCTGAGAAATATCAGCACAACAATGGCAACGTGTTCCTGAGCCATGGATACACTGGTTTAATTACAGAAATGACATCAGCTGTGTTCTGCACAAGCAGAAAGCAGTATTTAAATTACTTAAACTTAATTTTTGACTTAGATACGTGCTCCAAAACGTGTCCTAATGTGGCAGGGAGGTGCTGTCGAAGCCTTCTTCAGGTGTTTTAAAAACAGCAAAAACATATTCATGGAGACAATTACTCATAGCATCCAACACACATAAGACACATGATACATATTTTTAGAGTCAGTGTGACTTATAAATTCGCTTAGAAATCAGGCTAAAGACTGTAACTTCAAAACGTGTCTCTGAATCGTCAGGTTGTCTTCTGTATCACCGTAATCCAGAGATAGTTGCCTGTGCATTATTGTAGTCAAGTACTGCATGAGTGTGGACCATTTACTCTTCCCCCCAGAATCCACTCACAAGACTTGGGATCTAACATTAACCACAACTCACTGTCACTGATACTTCTAATATAATAATAATACCAGGTGATTCTTTAGAAATGTCTTCTTCTCTCTCATTGATTTGCAGCCTGTTTTATATTTTATTTACTTCTGATGCACTGAGTGAGTTTGGAGAAGACATTTTAAAGATTTTCATTATTACTGTATAAACACAAGACGTCCAGAAAAGACAGATCGAGCTGAAATAATATGTTTCTCCTCTTTTGTTTTCCTCCTCCTGAATTTTCACATTAAACTGCAGCTATTCACAGGACAAGAGCTAAAACTGACAACTGCAGAGAAGAAAAAAATAAACTGATAAATGTGAGTATTAGGACGTTTTATTGCACCAGTTTCCTCTAATATTCCTCCCAGCCTCAGAGTTCACATTCAAACGCAACATTACCTCTGAGCATCCAGTATTTGTTTCTGTCAGTATAACACGTGAGTGCTGTGATGTGTTGATCTTTGACCTCCCCTTAGTGTTTCTACTCCTACAGCATCTCTCTCTCTATCCTCCCACTCATCACTCTTCCCTCCATCATCCAACTCACCAATCGTCTGGATGCCGTTTAATTAAGCGTTTGGATCCTCAGCTAGCGTCACTCTGGAAATAAGTAAAAAATGCTTCAAGCAAACAGAAACCCTCAACTGCAGGTAATATTGCTATTGTAATAACACAATAACAATAATAATAATAAAAACAAGAGGAAATGTCTAAGAATCCAAGCTCCATCAGAACTGCTTGTCTATAAACTATACTATCAATTCTGAATATTTCAGATTACAGAATAATTTTTAGTATAGTTATGTGTTGGAAATCAATTCTAAACAATATAAATGTAACTAAATCCCAAAACAAGTACGTACATTTCCATTTAATAAGGATCAGTAAGTGTCTCATGGTCCACCTAGCTTTTCCATCATTTAACATGTGAGAAATGTAATAAGTGCGTGAACAGCTGCTGCTAAAATTATAAGTCAACTTTAAGAAAATCAACAAATAAATAAAGAAGACATTGATTCCTTTCTGGTAAACACAAGTAAGATGGTTAGAAATTGTTGTTGTTGTTTGTTGCAAATACACAGAGACACAATGGAAAGATTTCTAAAAGTCCTGTTTCCTTTAAGCACCATTCTTTCCCACAGTGAGGGTAATGATATCTACAGTATAGGAGGCTTTGGATGTAGAAAATTAGACCTCAGACATCTGGTCACATCCAACACAAGTCCAAGTTCATTTCTGGGGTCATAGGTTGGAACTTAACAACAAACAGGTCAGGAACGGCATCATATTGCCTTGGTGCTACTGTTTCCCAAAACTGCTGACCCCTGATTAGTTAGGTCAGTTTGAAAACATAATTTTCTGAGGTGGGTTCAGACTGTTTTATTGTATAAAGGGATACAGGGTTTGGATACCGTCTCTGATTCTGCCAGTGCGCTGCATCCACATGTAATATATGTATGTATATACAATGCACAAAATAGTGAAATAGCAAGAGTTTGGGAAATTAATTGAATAAGCCTGACGGGTTAATGGGCTGCAATAAATTAGACTAATAAAGAATATTCCACTTATCTGGATTACATCTCAAATTTCCCCTGATAGATGCAGCAGGAACAGGCCTTAGAGTTTCTGGTACTATTTTGGTTTGGGCCTTAGTTTTAGGTTCATACTGCTCTGTCTTGAGCTCAGTCCTCGTGGTCAACTTGGTACAGTGATAAAATACAAGCTAATTCACTAAAGGTAGCTATATATTGCACTGTACATTGTGGTAAAATTTCAACTCAGCCCTCCAACTTAAATGTTTGTTCTTACTCTCTCATAGCATTTGTTGAAAGAGCGCCCCCATGGCAGCAGGCATCTGTTGAAATTGCAGCCCTTTGGTGCCAGGCACCAAAATGGTGGCTAGTGTAATTTTTTGGTCTGTGCAAACACAGCAGTTTGGTCGGGTTTACGGATAAAAACATACAGGTTACTTTAACAATTGGGGGATTGGTTTAAAACAGTTAATTTAGCTAACTATCTGTAATAATCTAAAGTTAACAAATATATAATTTATATTCATATTTTTACAAAATTGAACAGTTATTCAGTTTCCACTGTATTGTATTTTAGTCATTAACCACCAACCAATTTTTAAAATGTACAATACACTGTATTTTCTTTTCTAAAAATGTCTTCTGTTTTCCCCCATTTGTTGCATGATGGTTACTGTGACTGTCAAGTGTTTCCAACATTTGAGGCAGTTCTGGGCTTTAATTGAAGAAAATAAACATAATTAGAGCCACAACCAAACTATATCCAGTATATTTCTTCCACTGAATGACAAGAAAATAATTTTACACTCATGTACATGATAGTGTAAATAAAAAAATCTGTGTATGCATGTATGTTATGAGCTTCATGTATAAAAAAAAGTGTGGTTACATGTTTTTTACTGTTGGATGTTTGCGTGTTGAGTTCAACGAGGAGAACCAGGTTCGCATCAGAAGCCCGAGGCTGCTGAAGACTCTGATGATCCCACAGGTTTTGAATAACGTAACACACAAAGACGACTCCTGTCAGGAGGACCGCAGAGACTGAGAGACAACAAGGCACTGCTGGAGGGAAGGAAACCTTTTTTTAATTTTTTTATTTATACGACAGTCCCGACGTCTTTCTTTCATCCAAAAAATGAGACGTTTGGTCTGAAAGGGAAGAAAATCAACAAGAGGTTTTAAGAGTGAGGTTGAGTGAAATGAAGCTTCAGTGACGTCTGGAGAAAGCGGCGTTCTATTGTTGCAAGGACAGTGTGATGATAAAGACAATGGACACTCTGTGACACCCTGTTGAGGGAATTCATATTTAATCACGTAGGCGTCAAACGTTTGCATGCATGTGAAACAGCCACACAAGGGAGGAAAGGAAGAGGGAGAAAAGGAAGTTTGTGTTCTATTAATCTTTGACAGGATATTTTACCTGTTTCATTTGTTTCTTTTTTTAAGTAAAGCACTAATAAAGTAAATGTGTCATGCCAGCTGACAGTTGTATCCATATATACATTTTTTTTCAGGTAACACTTTATATGCCTTATTAGCACGAGAAAGGTTAGCTTCAAACTCCGAGATATTTGGTGTTTTGTTTAAAATAGCTTATTAGAAAGACTGGAAACAGGTAGATGAGCTGAAAAATAAACAGTGAGTTTCAGCAGCAGATAGTGTTGGAGCTGTTAGGGTCCACACTCTGTGCTGTCCTCTTAAGTGGGTTCCCAGGTCTGAGATCTGTAGTAAAGCTGCTGTAAGGGGGGCGGCATGATAGCTCAGTGGGTAGAGCAGTTGTCTCCCAACCCAAGGGTTAGCGGTTCGATTCTCAGTACCAGCAAGCTACATGTCGAGGTGTCCTTGGACAAGACACCAAAACCCCGTAGTAGCGCTGACACAGGTCTAGCAGCTGTCCAAACAACAATTTCCCCAAGGGGATCAATAAAGTATTCATTATTATTATAAACACATCTGACTACAAGGTGTTTTGGTGCTTTTATTGTTGTAAAAATACAGCTGAATTTCAATAGTAATGGACTGTTTGTTTGTTTTTTTCAAAACACAGTAAAATACTGTAAAATCTGATGCTTTTTGGTGCCAAAACCAAAAAATGACGGGTAACAGCAGATTAATTTTAGGACACAATGCAGTATTTTCATTTCTGTAGTGGTAAAGCTGTGAGATATGGAACAACTGACAATCATTGTTCATTCTCCTTTCTTCCTGAATCCCAACACATCAGTAACATCATACTGAGACATTCAAATTATGTTTGTGATTCTGGTTACCCAATTTGTGAGATACTTTCAAGCTAAGTGTGATTTTGACTAGATTTTGATTTCATTGTAATGCTTTTTAAATAGACTCACGTTACATTTCCAGTTGAGTCTGATAATTAGTACTTAGCCATTTCAGTCAATGAATCTGGACTTGATGAAAAGTAAAGCGTTTTATCTGCTTCTGTTTTAGGTTTACTTTACTTTACTTTACTTTACTTTACTTTACTTTTACTTTTCTTTACTTGGCAGACGCTTTTATCCAAAGCGACTTACAAGGAGAAGACACAAGCAATTACCATTTGGGTTCTGTAAA
>JAUMHL010000030.1:27285702-27299115 GCA_032362345.1 Sandelia bainsii
ACAGCTGGGATAGGCTCCAGCACCCCCCGTGACCCTTATGAGGACAAGCGGTTAAGAAAATGGATGGATGGATGGATAGGATAGTTCATGAGTATGAAATGACATTTATTTATTTGTCAGGCGCTTTTGTTGAAAGCTATATATAAATGAGGTAAAAATCAAAGATGCAGTAAGTAGTAGCAGTGCAGTAAGATCTACAGTTAATGAAATGAGGTCGAATGTAGTGTAGATATGTTTTTGATATATCCTCACTTGAGTCTATTCAATTTGATTTTATTCTCATTTTGATGCACAAACCTTCACCTTGACTTCACTTTTACTTTCAAATTGAAGATAAATCTCCTCTGTGGACTTCCAAACTTTGTCCTCTGGTGTCTCAAGAACTTCTTGAAACATCAGAAGCATCTGAAGACGTTTTGAGGACATCACCAGACATCTTTTAAGACATCTCGTGACAGTTTGGGCCAGAGTGGATGTGCTGGTATGAAGATAAAGGAGCGTGTCCTGAGGGATCAGGCTGCTCTGTCTGGACTTCAGCTGGGGCTCATGGCAGCAGAACACAGGCTGAGCTTGGCATTAATATGGATGTCCACCAGGCGCCTTGTCCTCTGCCTCCCTGCCTCTCTTTGTGTGCTGCCACGGTTCACTGTGTGCCAGTGAATAGCATTAACAGCATGGCAGCCACCTCCAGCCATGCCAAGGTCATTAATAAACATCCTCAGATGGCTCATAATGATTCCCTACAGTCAGACACGGTGGTATGGACAGTGTCGAGACAAGTTGTTGTCGCGCACAGCTCTGTTTGCCTCACAGTTTACAGTGCAGACACTCGTCAACTTCACAGAGAACAACAGTGAACAAACTAAGTTTCACTGCTGCAGCCATGTTACGACTTCCATAGGAACCCGGGAAACTCTTCAGTAACTTATGGACCTCTGAATCACAGCTTCTCTCATATGTTCACCCGGTAAGTTTGGTGTAGCAGCCATCAATGTCCTCAGATATCTGTGTTACCAGAGCTGAAAAACAACTGACTTATCAGTGCCTTAAAGACACAATTAATAAGGAGTCATCATCTTCTCAAAGCCAGAAAAACTGCAACAAGTATCGACAACAGCTTTACATCAGTTTTAAACCAACAAGAGAACCTTAATGCACTTAAATGCTTCAATCAGTCGTCTGAAGAAAGTCAGTTGCTGGGAAGAGTTTAATCAAATAAACTGTTTCCAGCAACAGCTACGACTTCTTTCTTTACTGCAAATGACACTAGCAGGACAGAAACGCACAGTAACAAGCCACTGTGAGAGAGAGTTAGACACACACCTGTTCACATACCATCACTTTTAGATAAAGGTCACAGCAGCAATGTGACTGAGTCGGACTTTATATGGCCATAACACTGCACAAGTCTGAACTGAATGTTGTCAGGTTAACATAAAGACAGAAGCATTTTAGGTTAAACATGCAGAGAGAGATGTATGTTTTGCACCACCTCTTTTTGTATCAAGGGTTAGGGGAGAAATACAAAGACAATAAAACTATAGTAATAATCTCATCGTCAATTTCTCTGTATATTTTTAATTTCACTCATTTTGGCAAAGAGGGCATGTAAAAAACAATAGGTGGTAGAACCACAAGTTGCCTCCATGTCTGGTGAAACTTTGAAGGTGATTTTTCTGCACTTAATTTCCAAATGTGGAATCACTCTGTGTGCGCTCGTTTTGGATACAATCAATCCTCATCCCACCTGTATTCATCCTCAATTCTAAGTGTTATTGAACGACAACAGCTCTAAGACAACAGACACACAAACTGATCTGTCTCCACCGTCACTCTGTGTGTTTATACCAGCCAAAACAGCATTAACCACCTCCCCATCAGATGTCATAATATCTGTGTTTGAAAGGAGAAAATCCATGCTATCGATCAGGACGATGAGGGGCCGCTGCATCTGTCAGTCATGGTGATTGATGGAGCTGTCGACCAGTGGCGGTAAAGGTTAGGATGGGACTGGCCAGAGCAAGTGAGACTCCCTGGCTTGCTGATCGATCATGTGTCTGAGCGGATCACCGTCTCCGTCCGTCTGCTGGCATTAGTTTACATTATGCAGAATTTTAAATATCAGCCGTCGATAAGTGGAAACAAACGGAAGCAACAGTCAAGAGGGGAGGAAATCAAACCCTCAACCCTCAGACAGTGATCGTGTCCTGCAAATTTCTGCACAGCAAAATCACAAGTGTTAAATCAACACTGGGTCAAATTCAATTCACATTGTGAGTGTCAATTTAACACTGGTGATTTTGCTATGTGAGAGCATATTATAAGAATCTTTCTAAGAATCTGATGATCAGTGCTATCATAATCATTTCTTTTACATCTTTTCTTATGTGTTTGTTAATCTTAATTGAGTTTGGGAATTTGAATCAACAGAAGAAAAATACTTAAAATACTTCATTACCCACCTACATTTAAGTATCTACACTCCCAAAATGTTAACAGTTGTTTTTACTGTTTTTCCCTAACGCACAAACTCACACTTGTAATTCCTGTAGTTCCATTAGTTTTTAAACCACACAATTTTTCTGCCTTTGCATCTGTATTTTCAGACAACCTCCCAGTTTAAAGTACTCGCAGTAAATACTGTCTGCACTGAGAAAGTGCAGAAGTCAGACACGCAACTGTATCTGAATGTTTAACACCGTTTTATCTGTAGGTTATTAATGTAAAAGAAAAGAAAGAAAAGGAACAAAACATGAACCAGTGGATGTAATATGACAAATAACTGCACTGTGATGAGCTCCCATTAACCACACTGCACCAAGAGAAAACAAGCTTGTGCAACTATGATGGGACACATCAAACACATATGAACTAACATTGACTCTACATCAGTTTTTAATCTTTTTCTTTTGATTTTTTTATTTGAGGTAAGAAAAAACAAAACTACGTGCATAGATGCAAACTCTGAGAATATTAGAGCTTAATGTCATCTGTGCATGAGAATTCAATATTACTGACTGTTGCTTTAAATAAAGTGAATGTTTGGAAGATGCATGGATGATTCTGTGAGTTTGATTTAGTTTGTTTGTTACCATCATAGTTTCACTTTATATCTTAGTGACACGGCTGTTAAACTACATATGAGCACAGTAAACAAATTATTTCACTCACTTCAACAAAATTCAATATTAGTTAAGCAACATTAACTTGACTTCTTCCTTCATTAGAGGTGTTATATGTTTCAGCTGGCAATGACTAATTTTGGAAATCATCCCTGTGAATGGTGGTATCGTGATAATTTCTCAGTCCTACACAGAAACTGATAGCTGGAGCTGCAGATGGCTCAATGTGGCTTCTCTCTCTCTCTCTCTCTCTCTTTCTGCCACTGTCTCTGAACGCAAAGGCTGCAATTACACAACAAACCGAATGTGATTCATCTACTTTCTATTTCCAGCTGCAGCTGACACGCTCACACCTTCAGCACAGTCACATTTCCAGTTTCCTGTTTGCTCCTCCGGCAGAACCAGCCCTCGAGTTTCTCCGTTAACTAAACATCATATTTCAGGGCTCCGAAAACCTCCTGGAAAACCACAAGTTTCCTTTCATAGAAGATGACAAATGAGACCAAAATGAGCTGGAAAAAAAGAGTTTTGTTTAATAAAAGAATAGGTGCCCTGAGATATGTGTAGCCTGTGCTGTATGTAGTGTAATAGCTAATAATAACTGATGGTTCATAGCTGACAAGCGATGCTAATAGAGAGGAGGCTAATTGTAGTCGCCTGGTCACGGTTGTGAGGAATGTCTGTGGAAGGAAAATGAACTTTATTCTTAAATTACAGGCCCCTATGTGGTGGACGCGCCTGTCCTATTATGTGCTAATTAGCTGACACTCGGGACGCTTTAGCTAACGAGCCCGGGATAATTTTAACCCTCCACATGGCTGCAAAGAGACATGCAGCACGATGCACAACCACATACAGTTAGAATATGAACATATGGCTGAGCTTACATAAAACAGATGCACACACAAAACCACACACACTTATTCTCATACATTCGCAGGCTCCCAGCATGCACCAGCTTAGCTGCTGCTGTGCTAATTGGCTTGATGTGGTTCTTTAAATAGTATCTGTACAATCCCCTGTCTGCCTTCAGAAAAGATCATGCCCTTTCAATTCAGAGTCCCAGCAGGCTGTCAATGGGAAATGGCTCAGAATAAAAGGGGGCGGTTTAAAGGTGCATTCAGCTCACCTTTACTTTTATTGTCCCTGCACTCACCACAACATGGTTTTGCATTTATTTCTCCTCAGCTGAGAGGATTTGATTTCAAGTTCTCAAAACAAAACCACCCCGAAGAGACAAGAGAGAGACGCCTTCTCTGTCATAACTGTCCCCATCAGATTACAGCAGCTTTCATGTGGGAACCATATCAGTCTGATTAAACAACCAAAAACGTACAATCACACTTGCATATAAAAACACTTTTAATTTTTAACTGCCTCTGTGTTTGAAAGTTGTTATGCAGCATAAATCAAACTCGCTAATTTCAGTAACAATTCGATATCCACCTGCATTAGGCCTGGAGAAAGGTAATGAAATAAAAACGATGAATGTTTGCTCATGGTGATTTTATGATTAACTTCTGTGATAACTGAAGTTCAAAAATAATAGAGTAGTTACAGTTGTTCTACCCAATAATTAGATATTTTGATGCAGGTGTAATACTACAGGTTTATGTTATGGGCATTATTTTGAATAATTTCAAGTTTATTTCAGAAAAGTCACCCTGTATTTCTGTCAATTTGAAGAACAGCTCTAAATACTATGGTACCAAAGAGTCAGTAGAGTGAATCAAATGTGTTCATTGTTACATAATGAGAATAATTGACCTAATTAAATAATAATCAATTAATTAAATAATAATAAATGAGCTAATTTTCCATTTTTCTACTATTTTCAAAAATTGTTTCCGGGCAACATTGGGTATCTATCGCACAGACGAATAATCTAATTGATTAGTTTTATCCTTAATGTAAAAGAGCTAAATGCTCCAGACTTCTGCCACTTATCTGTGCATATCTTTACACTTTCCTCGTTGCTGTAGGAGGACTGTGAGCCTCACTCAGCTGCCTGCAGGAACTCTCACGTATCCGTCCTGTGTGTTTCCTGAGTGTTTTTTTCTTATTGTCGGGCCACACTGACGGCAGTAGCATGACAGCAGGTACCGTGCTGTGACTCATCCAGATGTGGTGACTCAGGCTGACAGTGAATCAAGAGGTAATTACTCACCACCACGAGGTGCTTCGGTGATAAAGTGTCTGCCTTTTAATGGACAGTAGGATTAGCCTGAATGTCAGTGTGATGCTGCTCACAGAGATCAGAAGGTCACAGTGTTTGATCAAAGCAGAAGCTGACGTGTTGACCGCCATGCTGAACCGACAACCTGCTGCTGACATTCTCCCTCTGACCTTTATCCCCGTTCTGCTGTTGCTGCTCAGTAAATCCACTGTGCAAAGACAGAAAAATTGCATATTGTGCAAAGAAAAATCCCAGATTTCTACATGCAGTTGTCCATGAACACAGACAGCAGCTCAGACAAGCTGTGACGATCAGGGATTCTCTGTAAACAGTAGGCCAACGCGACTGCACTTGTTTGTCTGTACCTGTACCTGTCTGTACATCTGATTTCTTTTTAGATATTGTTTCAGAAAAAAATATCAAACTAACTATTGTGGAAGATCAGTTTTCACATAATGAATAATGTCAAGTGTTTCTAATTTCTTTCCACTCCATACATGTATTAAAATACTGGAACATTTTTCTTCAAGGATGCATGAGAAGAAGCCAGCAATGTGTCGCGATGAAGGTTGTGGTAGTAGTACCAGCAGGAAATTAAAACTACTTTCAACCCTGGTTGGCGTTGGTCTATCACAACCTCACAGCTCTTTTTTTTCATTTTTAAAGTTAAATACTTGTAAGAGTCACCATGGTGACAGACTGTTCATGTCATGGCCGTTGTGTCGTTGACTTTAAATCACTGTGTTTTAAATATGAAATGTTATGGATGAGCGTGTGAAATATTTCGTTGGTATGTCTGCTGTAAAATTTTAAAATTAATCCACTGAAGGTTAAGTTCTTAAAAAGCCCCAGAATCCAAAGAACTGAGACATAAGGACACATGGAGATAAAGCAAAAGGCTTTTGTTTGTAATGAAAATAATAAAAATGATGAAAAATGAAACATGTTGTTCCATCTCTAAATACTTTATGATGCATATTAGTAAATCGTTAAACACACAAATATCTAAAATTTAATGTGAAAAGATATATTTTTCCAAAACACCTGAACACAGTCGTTCTTCAATCCCTGAATTATTCATTGTTTTATACAGTACAGCAGTGCTCCAAAAGGCTCCCCTAATGCTATTCAATGATTAAATAATTACAATTAAAACAATAATTTTTTACTACTTTCATTTTTTTCCATGTGGGATACTCCTCTGTAGGCAGGTCTGAGACATAAAAATCACAATTTAACTAAGACCAGGTCACAACATACCTTCATTTTAAGGGTTCATATACCAAAAATTGGGAACCTGTGAGTAAGCAGTACAAAAATAAGAGATTTGTAAGGTGGTTTTACAGATAATGTAACGTAAACATATTCTGTTCAATTATTCCTTCAATTAACTTTTAGGGATTTTGGCATAATTACAAAACAAAACTGTGTACATTAAAGAGATTCACTTTCATAAGTAAAAACAGCAATTAATGATCATTAGAAAGAGTTAGCAGCCTGTGCAGCTCTCCTGTAATTAATGGAAATATCAGCTAGTCTGTGTGTGTGTGTGTGTGTGTGTGTGTGTGTGTGTGTGTGTGTGTGTGTGGTGGTTTTTGGTTTCCTGTCTCGTCTCTTCCTGCTGGACTTCCAGTCCGCCAAGCTGCTTTTCTGATCTGGAGCGAGCGGGCTTGACAACCTTTTGCTCATCCGAGGAAAATTCCATTACGGGCTGTTAGGACATGAGTAATGGCAGCTCTCCGGTTAACCAGCTCAGATGGAAGCACACTAATGCTTGGCCATCAGTTTGCCTTTCTCACAGACAGATATTTGGCTTGTGTTTGCAGCTCTTCTGCTCTGCTTTCTCTTTGCTTCATGCCTGAAGGGGAAGCGAGGAGCGGCTGCTGCATCAAATCCAGCCGTCTTCAAGAGAAATGGTCGTCTATTCCGACTGCCCACCATGTGTTTCTGAAATGCTTCTTAACCCTGCTCAGTTTAAGGTTATTTTGTGGAGTTTTCCTGCACTGACTGTGGCTTCTGGTTAACACCTAAAACACTATCAATTTCTTTTGCTTCTGCACCAGCCTTTGCACAAGGCCAACGAGCGATTCAATCACAGCACATGTTTAAGATTTTATGGACTGGAGATAAATAATTTCACTTCATATCAGGCACATATTTGTGAGAGTAATGCAAAACAATGTACATCTACTCCTAGCAGCTACAGTGCAGGCCAAAAATGACACCACTTACACTTACACCACTACGTTTGCATGTACCCTGCTGAGGTTAGACACAGTCACCAGCAGAGCAAACAAACACAGCTTCTCTCACCCATTAGCTTTTCTATGTCACCAAACTAACTGCAGCTTTATGCCTAAAAAAGAACCTGAACCTGACAGGTGTTTGATAACAGGTTCAGATCATTTTTAATTTCATATGACATCTTATGACAGCTGAGGACAGTCAAAGTCATTGTTTGATCCAGTTCCCTCTGCAAGACCAGGACACTGGCTCTGTATCACTGCTGATCGCTTGCTGTGAGGCCACATAAGAAACTGTGTATAATGATGACTGAAGCTAAATATCCACACTTGGCTGTGCACACTTCAACTTTGTGCAGATGATTATTCATAATCACATCAAAACCCTTTCAGGCTTGATGTCATGTAAGTGAGTGCCTCAGAAGCGTCACAGTGTGTATCACCAAAATCAAAGTCCAGAGGAAAGAGTGAGGATTCAGTGCACTTTACATTATGACAGTGGGAGAAAAAACATACCTGACTGTCTTTTTCGTCTAATTTAGATTATTGTCATTTGTGTTAGATCAGGATTGATGGGCCTGAGGTCAACAGAAAGAGCCCAAACAGAAAAATCCCTCTAAATGTGAGGAAGTGGTTGTCACCATGTTGGAGAAGCAGTGGTATAAGAGGAAGTTCGCAGGCTCAAAATCAATCTCGCTTTCTTCTCTGTGTTTCAGTGTTTGTAGTTTGATTCCTCTGAAACAGTTTGATTAAAGTGGCTGGTTGACTTAATTCAGAACGAAAGCTCGGCTACATTTGCTTATCATTCCCTTTGAAGTCTTTTCCCCACCCAGCAACGCTCATTCCTGGAGTCACGGCTGTTTTCATCAGCTTTTCATTATTTGAAAGGAGAGAAAAAAAACTGCCACTATCTCATTACTTTCACAATTATTTTAGTGGCTGTCAGAAAATAAGGCCTAATCACATTCACAAAGGAGAAAAATGTTATTGTTTGATCAGATTTTGATCTGGCAGCGCCTCGTCGGCATTCAAACGCCGGCTGAAAGACTTGATTTCTTTTACAGCCGCTTTCAAAGGAGTCTTTCATCTGTGGGATTTTTTGACATAATTCTCAAGTCAATCTGACTGGTTGCATGGTGTAATGTCAAGGAAGGTAAAGCACATTACAGGCAGAGAAAAGTCGACATTTACTACAGAAAATATCCATCATGAGGGAGTCGTTTAATCCTGCACTCACTCATAAAAGCTTCCTTATCCCGAGAAAACAAGTGAAAAGCCACAGACGGAAAAGATGCTGCACTTGTTCCAGCGCTTCAAACGCTGATTAATTAATACGATTCAAGGATTTTATTTAATTGACATAAACATGAAAGTAGAGGAGTCAATCTGTCACCGAGATGGAAACAGACTCCCCAAAAAGCAAGTACAAGACCAAATTTACGCTCAAAACAATACTTTGCACATATATGTTGTATTTTTATCATCTCTTTCATTTGTACCTAGGAAAAAATAAAAATATGAGAAACCTGGGAGAGGAATCAAGGACAAAGAAAGTCACTACACATCACTGACAGAGTCCTATTAACCTTTTCTAATTGTTTTGGCTCCTCTAATCCTACTACACACTCTGTTAAATGTATTATGTCTTTGTATGACTTGAAGCTCAGCAGGGTAAAATTATTCTTTTACTCTTGTATGACAGTTTTGTGACTTGCATGTGGGCACCTGCTGAAGTGACGAATTCTGTTGTTTTTCTTAGGACAGTCTTTAACTCTTCTCTCCTTTCTTTCCTTACACTCTATCCTCCTAATTTCCTCTTCTCTCCTCTCCTGTCTTCTTTACTCTCCTCTACCCTCCACACTCATTAGCTGCTCAGCATCCTCTGCTACTGTTGCAATGGTGGACGTTGTTATGGAAGTGAGCTCGGTGGAGCTTAAACACACAGCACAAACACGATGCTAATAACGGCGCCGTGTGAAAGATTGATGGCCGTCTGCTAACAGTACAGTACAGCTTCTAATGTTGTCTCACTATGACCCTGTCAAAGCCCTCGCCCCCTGTTTCCCTGTGCTGATAATTAGTGGGTTGGATTATGACATGAAGTAGATTTTAATCAAGGCCATTTTCACTTCCTGTCTTTTGCCCTTAGTCTAGTCTCCAGGAACACAGGACTGAAGAAAGTGCTTTTGTATTGACCTATTTCTTTATGTGTATATTCAATTTGCGCAGTAATAATTTTGAGTGGCAACACCAGTATTTTCAGCATCACTCGTACCAGATAATTAAGCTTGACTGAGAAGGAGAACTTGGTGTATAAAAACAAAATTGCGATAATAGAAATGTCCTATTTTCACGATGATTTTCACATTTTTTTCCACTGTCTGAGTTTTGATTTCTACTACTTTATCGACTACGACTGCTAAATTCATATAACAGGTAGAGGATGGCACATTAGTAAGACGATTTAGACGAGTTAGGACGATGGTGTTGCCTCTTAACCACATTTAACAAATTATACAGTCAAAACAATGTTGACACTAATAACCCATTTTCAACATGTAACCCACACATGCGTGTTGGAAATGACACAGAAGAGGGCTGAATTATTTACATATGTGTACGTATGTACAGCAGTGCAGCAGTAATGAATCCCATTTTCAACTGTGAACGTTGGGAGGTTTTCTGGCCCCGTCACCTCGTTGCAGATCACCGCAAAGTGCTGCTTAATTATTCCTTGCCACAGGGCCAAATGTTCATTATGCCACAACTAATTACTGCTACACTGCTGTAATCCTTTACAGCCAAACGGACACAGCAGCGTGTGTGTGTGTGCGCATACACTTTCACTCTTGGTCTGTTAGTGTGTGTGTGTTTTAACATTGTGTGTAAAATATTAGATTAATATACATTTGGTTTTCAGAGTTGGTCAGTTGGCACAAACGTGAAATTCACCAGCTAAAAACATAGATAAAAAAAGAATTTTCACTACAAAATCATTTTAGATCAGCAGTCATTCTGTTGCAAAATATGAGTTTCCCTCTGCTCTATGGAGTTTTTTAGCCTCTTTTGATTGATTGCTTTGGGTCCAACATGTTAACATCACTCTAAATGTCATTTACCATTTTCCCATTTACCATTATGGAATTACAGCCACTTCATGCAGAGTACCTCTATTTTCAGGGGCTCAATAATGTTTGGACTAAGCGACATAATTGTAAATATAACCATTATTTTTAATATTTTGATTAAAATCCTTTGCAGTCAATGACTGCCTGAAGTCTGGAGACCATGAACATCACCAAATTCTGAGTTTTCTCCCTTGAGATGCTTTGCCAGGCCTTCACAGCAGCCACCTTCAGTTGCTGCTTGTTTGTGGGTCATTCTGCCTTCAGTTTTGCCTTCAGTAACTGAGAAGCTGCTTTATTAGTTTGAGATTAGGCGACTGACTTGGCCATTGAATAATATTCAATTTTCTTCAAAAAGTCCTGAGTTGCTTTCACAGTATCTTTTAGAGTCATTATCCATCTGCACTGTGAAGCAGCGTCTCACCAGTTTTGTAGCATCTGACTCAATGTAAGCAGAGAGTATAGACATATACACCTCAGAATTCATTTTGTTGCTTCTGTCAGGCTTCACCTCATCGAGAAAACACCCGTTCCATTGGCAGTCATACACACCCATGCCATAACACTGCCTCCACCATGTTGAGCTGTTCCTTTCCTTGTCCATACTTTTCTCTTCTTATGATTCTGGTACAAGTTATTCTTGGTATCATCAGTCTAAAGAATCAGATTCCAGAACATGGGAGGCTTTTTTTTTTAGATGTTTGTGTGTGTCAGTGTTACCAGTGATTTGCATCTGTAAACCATCTGTATCTACATTCATGAAGGCGTCTGGACTGCACCTGGTTAACTAACTTCTTGTCAGTCAATAGTCCAAAAACTACTGAGCTCCTGAAAATGGACGCACTGTGCTTAAAATGGCTGTAATTCCTAAATAGTAAATGCCATATTTTTGCGAAACCTCTTAAAATAAAGTTGAACGTTAAACACTTCGATCACCTGTTAATTGTTTTATTTCACATCCATTGTGGTGGAGTATAAAGGCAAAATTGTCATTGTCCAGATACTTCCGGGTCTAATTATACATTGGCAACTGTTTGCAAAGATATTAGCCATATCAAAATTGTTTTCTCTCGGCTTGTTTCTTGCCCAACTGCAACCATTAAAAATGTTCGGACATAAACAGAATGGATCTCATTTAGCCACAGATTATTTTTTCAAAACATGGGTTTGTCATAATTTGATGTACATTCATAAAAGTTTTAATGTTCGACTTATTGCTGTGATCAAACTAAATAAAATATCTCTTTGTATAATGTGCAATATAAAGAGATGTTGTGTGTGAAAATTATAAAGTTTAAATCTGGTATAGGACTGTAGGCAGAGCATGAAATAACCAAGTCAGGCTTTGGTTGTGTTCTGCAGAGATGGGACATTTGTGAGCAGTTACAACCAAGTTACATAATGACACTTTGTCAAGTCCTTTAACCAGTTTGCTCTGCTTCCAGCCTCTTTGCTAAGGTAGGCTAAACATGTACTGGACATACAGTATCTCTGTAGTGGATGCACTGATAGAACTGATAAAACTGATATCCGTCTTCATATCAGAGTCTATAAGAGTGGTCAAAATAAAGTGTTGAAGCACCAGCAGTCTGTACTGTCTATTTTTCCAGCTCAGGTATTTTTTAAGTGTTTTTGTTCTGTGTGAATTTCTTTTTTTAAACATCTTGTGGAGAGGGTGAAAGGTGTAGCTAAGCAGCAGTGGAGAGCTGCTGTGTTAGCGTCTGTCATTAGCTGCTGAAGTGAGGTGAGGAAAATAGCAGAGCTTTTCTCTGTAAGTGGCTTACCTTTTCTCATTACTGCAGGATTTCAGTGCAGCTAACGGAAGGTTTGGTCGCCTCGCTCCTTCAGGTAATTACACATTCTTCATTTCTCCTCTCTGTGGAGAGAAATGAAAAGAGAGCTGAAAGAGTGATGAGATTGAAACACTTACAGAAAGAGTTAATAATGATCCCCGTTATGTGACAGAACTGAGGATGAGGGCACTTTCACTAAACATGGCACACACGCAGTTGCAGTTCTGTTCATTTAAAAATATTAAAAGTAGAAACTTCAGGGACTTATATGAATTTCACATCACAGACATGATTGAACTTTTTTTTTTAATGGAAAAATACATCTACGTGGTTTTGTGAGGCACAGCTGTGCTGTCACTTTAATCACACAATGTCAGCATAACAGGAAGAATTGAAACAACACCCGTTATTCCACCTTTGGATTGTTCACGTATAATTCAAAGGTGATTAAGCCTCTGTGCTAACCTTCCAGTCACACCAGATAACCTAAATCAGCTTCTTTTGTTCTTTGTTTGTAGCAGTGTTTCACCAAGTGAAACTGGGTAAAAAAAAATTTGTATAGCTCCTACAAAATCATTGATTGTATTGTTAATGATGAGTTTTATTTTGATGTAAAATGTCAGTGGTGGTACATTAGCAGCCTTTCTGTTGACAGTTTTCTGACATGCCTGTTGGTCTTTTGGCTGACAATTCACACAGAAAGTACTTTTTTACATTACAGATAGAATTCCATTTTATTAAATGTGTCAGATCACACCAGGACACACACACGTCGCTCTGGGAATTCAATTCAATTTTTCATTTGACACATTTAGTGAAGCATTATCTCCACAGACTTCAATTCAACTGTATTGATATAACAACAACGAGGCAGACACAGCAGCCGAGGCACTGGGCAGGTTGGTAGGACCAGTAACTACAGCTCCAAGGCCGAGGATACCTGCAGAAAGATAC
>JAUMHL010000030.1:27299645-27330225 GCA_032362345.1 Sandelia bainsii
AATCTATAGCAGCATAACTAAGAGATGGTTCAGAGTCACCTGAGCCAACTCTAACTATAAGCTTTATCAAAAAGGAT
This sequence comes from Sandelia bainsii, assembly GCA_032362345.1. Taxonomy (NCBI): domain Eukaryota; kingdom Metazoa; phylum Chordata; class Actinopteri; order Anabantiformes; family Anabantidae; genus Sandelia; species Sandelia bainsii. The sequence goes on from JAUMHL010000030.1 coordinate 27,299,723, forward strand.
TTTAAATTCTATTCTAGATGATTGTTTAAATCACATAAATATACTATATATATATATATATATATATATATGTATTATTTAAGAGTTTTAAACTATTTAGAAAAGTCTGTAATGACTGATCAGGCTCCAGGTGTCACTGTGTGCTTCCTGGTTTCACTTTAGCTCCACCCTCTATAGCAGACACGGGAAAATTAATAAAATGGAACCTAAAAACATCCTGATTTCTTTCTGCAGAGTTGACATGAGAACTATGTTTGTCCAGTAGATTTCTGCTGTCAGAGTCAATGTGAAAGTGAAGCATTTCCACGTTGCTCATTCCTTGCTTTCACTGTGAATTCTTGGAATTTATCCTAGCTCCTGAATTTGCTGAAGGGATGTAACAATCATTTGTTTTTTTTCCCTTGGCCAAGACATTGAACTCAAGGTATCAGCTACATTGTGGGTTAGTTCACTTTAAAAGAAGGAAAGAAGAAACTAGTTAAAATCTGCTCAAAAAAAATAAAAATAAAAAAGAACTTGACAAATGTAGCAAGAAAGTCGCTAAGTTGGCAACACTGTGCAAAGGTGGCCAAGAGAGTTTAAGACACACTCACTCACACTTGAAAAACACAAATGAATGAACAAAGCAAGTAAATAAAAAAGATTTCAAAATCACTTTGACAACACAATTCTATGACACATACAAATCATAAATTATATTCCAGTAAATACATTTGCTTTAACACACACACAAAAAATTGTCTTTTTTTCTGAGGAAAGGGAAAGAAAAGAAACTGCAGTTAGGAGTCAACTGCAGGCTACTGAAATACCATTAAATCACAAATCACATCTGTCTGTTTGATTAAAACAAGAAATAAGCTCTTAAATTGAAATAAAAATTTCAGACGACCAGATTCTGTAAACTGTTTTGGAAATAGATTTTCTCATCGGCAGGTGTGAGGATAACATAGCTGAAGTGAAAGGAGAGACACACAGAGAGCGAATGGTGAAGCAAGCATTGCCCTGCATAGCCCCGGGCCTCAAAGCCTCGGTGGTCATTCATGCAGCCTCAGCTCCACCTCCTCCCCTCGGGCTCACTTGTGAGAGCGGCTTTGTAGCGGGCAACCAAATGCCTCCAGAGTCTACCCACAATCCCCGGGGCCCGCTGGTATCTCTCCAGTCCAGAGTGTGAGGTCAGTCACCCGCCGGCCATGGCCACCCCCAAAATTCTTCCGGGGGCACAGATTCAACAAATACATGTCCAAGCTGTTCTCAGTGGAGACTGTGAATAATAAAGCAAAATGTGAAGCCTGAAACTTCTAGATGGAAACAAAAGCAGAAAGTCTATTTCATTCCACAGTAAATATCCTCACAAAGTGCTAGACTTTCTTTAATTGATCAGTCAATATACATGATGTTATTCTGTATTTCTGAATCTTAAGTTTTGCATACTTTTAGAAAAGAAAATGCAATATACATAAAGACAAAAACTGAACTGGTTTCCTATGAGTTTAGTTGTTAAGACTTGTTCACACCTACATTTACAGCAACGTTTGCTGCAAAATCTAATGATTTCCATGGATTCCACTGTCAAAAATAACTGCTGATCATTATTTTCTCTCTATCAATTCATTGACCGTTGCAGCTGTAGCATTCAGTGATGGAGCAGTCACACTGGATTTTGCTACATCTTCTTTCATGACCATGATGTATTCATGTCAGGTCGCTGAATGAATAATTAAAACTTTGACAGGACATTGGAACTGACTCTTTTCATAGCATAAAGCAAACTAGCACAAGCAGTATGAGCAGGCGTATCAGAAACGAATGTGTGCTGTTTGGCTGCAGTGAGAGCAAACACAATGACAAATTAATGACATTTCCTGGCTTCTGGCCAGGCTTCCTCCTGTACTTTATGCTTTGTGCTTAACACGCCAGCAAATCGTACTAGGAAACACTGTTGTGAAGGAATAGAGCTACCGTATTCCTCGCAGGCTAACAAATTAGCAAAACTCACCACCTACAATAGTTTAACTAATGCTGCAAGTAGTTACGTCATCAAACCATTTAGTTCAGATGTACGTGCAGAGATTTAATTTAATTCAATTCAGTTAGTTTTTCTTCCAGTCAGTGTTTAAAGCTGGTGTGACATAGCCTTAATAAGTCCATCCAAATGTGCGACTTTTTTATTGAATTTGGAGAAAATCTGCTTCCTTTGCCCAATAACATTTCTAAACCACAGTTTGCAAGACATGAAACACTGTGCTGCAGTCATCGAAGCAAGCACACGAACTGTGAGGGCACTTCATAGATGAGATCTGCATCAATCCACAACCAAGAAGAACAAATTAATATGAAATAATTTACACATTTATAACATTTATCAGGGCCTGAAAAGTAGTAAAAAAAATTCACATGAGCTGGTTTATAATATACAAACTGCAGATATTACAGTGTAGGACTTGCCATTGCTTGCCATCATTAAATTTAGCTTTGTGCTTGTCTCGTTCTCAAACTGATGAGCTTACACTCTGGAGAGAAACTGACAGTTATCTTGAAGGGGTCATATTATTATTATCTGTTATTATGATAAATATCTACTTTTGTTACACATAACAGATGCCTAAAAGTTGAACTAAACGTGTGTTTGCATGCCTTTTTAGTATCAAGGCCAGAGGAACCATCGCATAAACCTGCATTATAACATGTATTTGCACTTTCTTTAACTTGTAAATCACATGATCTTGTATCAATAGAGACTGCGGCTAAATTATAAACCCTAAATTAAGGAAAGGAATATGACTGTTCTAACAAAGCAACCTTTTATGAAGCAGCCAAAGTCTGCTCATAAGAGGAAGCATCATGTCAACACTGAATACAATATAAAAGTTCATAATAAGTAAAAATAAAGTCTTTAGTTTCTTGTCTTCATGGAACAGTGGTGATTCTGTTGATAAATGCACCTGAGTCTGCTGTCACACCTGTGTGTTAATTAGCTCGTCATCTATCAACAGGAAGACACCTCGTTAACCACTGTGAGAAGAAGTTTGCAGGGCTGAAAGTTTGAATACACTAAAAACATCAAATGAACGGCAGGGAAGTAGTGACAGGATTTATTGCTTTGGAAGAAACTTAAAATATGAAAACTCCTAGGTTAATGACTAAAGTTTTAGTTAATACAATTACTGTAACTTTGCTGTATAAACATATTATGAATCACTCAGGTGGTTTCTGTTTAGCTTTTTTTTTTATTTTGTCATGATTATGTGTTGTAGTTGTCATCATTTTATATTAGCAATAAAGTAATAATTATTTATTCATATGATGGATCATTGAAACTGAAAATGTTTAGGAACATCTTCCATTGGACTGTAAAACATAGTCCATCATGGTTATAGGCACAGAGTCGTAACATTACAGACAGCAGGAAGAACTTAGAAAGAAAATAAAAAGTAAGTAAGTAAATTTTATTTATATAGCACTTTTCACAGAAATACATCACAAAGAGCTTGACAGAGCAATGTAAACATCATTATCATATACAATATAACAATAAAACAACAAAACAGCCCGAAGATAAGAACATACCATAAATCCTATGGTAAAATAAAACAACAATAAAAACTTAAACCTATAATTTCATATAGATTAGGAGAAATAAATTCATACCAGATTAAAAGCCTGTTTGAATAAAAGAGTCTTCAACTGTCTTTTGAGTACATAAAAAGAATCAATACAGCGTAAAGAAGACGGTAGGGCATTCCAAAGTCTAGAGGCTACTACTGCAAAAGAGCAATCCCCACGTGTCTTGAAATAGGTTTTTTGGTACCACAGGTAACGACTGATGGGCTGACCTCAGACTGCGTGTTGGAATGTAAATTTGGAGTAGATCAGAGATGTAGGGAGGAGATTGACCATGGAGAGCTTTAAAGGTTAAAATTAAAATTTTAAACTGAACTCTAAAAGACACAGGTAACCAGTGCAGAGAGGCTAGGACTGGCTTAATGTGGGCCCTTATGTGTGTTCCAGTTAAGAGCCTTGCAGCAGAATTTTGGACAATTTGAATGCGATCCAGCTCTCTCTTATTCAAAGGTAAAAAGACTATTACAAAAATCCAGCCATGAAAGACATAAAAGCATGAATAATTATCTCCAACTCCACCTTGGATACAAGCGGTTTCAATTTTGAGATATTACGAAGGTGGAAAAAGCAGTTTTTTTATCAATTGGTTTGTATGTTGTCCCAGTGACATTGCAGTATCAAACATAACACCAAGGTTCCGTATATAGGGCTGGACAGACGAAGCTAGGGGACCAATATGGTTTAATATCTGGGGAGTGATATTATCCGGGGCAATAAGAGTTTCTGTTTTCTTTGAGTTCAGTTTTAAAAAATTATTACTTAACCACTGATTGATGTCAGACAAGCAGTTAATCAAGGATGAAAATTTATGGAGTTCTGAAGGACGAAAAGAACAGTACAACTGAATATCATCAGCGTAGAGATGATAGATAACATTGCTATATTTGGTGAAAATCTGTCTTAAAAGCAGTAGATATAGAAGAAAAAGTATCGGGCCCAAAACAGGACCCTGAGGTACCCCACAGATGAGCTCAGTCGGCTCAGATTGAAAATGATTTATGTAAACACTAAAACTATGGTTAGAAAGACATAGTCACAGTCTAAAACCACGCCTGAAAGCCCAACGACATCATGAAGTCTATTTATCAGAATCTTATGATCCACTGTATCAAAAGCAGCCGAAAGATCTAAAAGAAGGACAACTGAGTACTGTCCAGAGTCAGCAGCCATCATGATATCACTTGAAACCCTAAGTAATGCAGTTTCTGTTGAGTGCAGTTTACGAAAGCCTGACTGAAATTTATCTAAAATATGGTTATTCTCTAAAAAAGAGGTGAGCTGCTCTACTACTAGCTTCTCCAACATTTTAGAAAGAAATGGAATCTTTGATATTGGTCTGTAATTTTTTAGGAGATCTAGAGAAAGACCAGGCTTTTTGAGGAGTGGTGTAACTACTGCAGTTTTAAATGAGCTAGGAACTACACCAGTCATAAGAGATTCATTAAAAATATCAGTAACGCACGGTCCAATTATACCAAACACTTTTTTAAACAGTGTTATGGGAAAAACATCATTATGGCAGGAAGAAACTTTCATAATATCTACCAGAGCAGTTACTTCATGTAATGTAACCGGTTCAAAAGTTGCCCAAGAATAAAAATGTAAGGTGCAGCCACTGATTCTTGCAAATTTGCAGGGGACATGTTTGCTCTGATAGCTTTGATCTTATCAACAAAGAAATTAAGAAAGGCATTACTGTCAGCCTTTGACAATGCTGGAATTTGGTGAACAGGTGGACTAACAATAGAGCTAATGGTATCAAATAGAATCTTAGGATTCATCCTATTAGAAGATATAAGTTGGGAAAGGTATTCAGTCCTGGCATTCCTAATAGCACCATTTAGGAAAATTCTTTGGTCTTTTAGAGTTAACCTATGCCCTTCTAATTTTGTTTTCTTCCAAAGACGTTCCACCTTGCGACAGTCTGTAATTAAACTCCTAATATTTTTGTTTGTCCAAGGCCGAAGGTTCTTTTGAGAGAAGATGCTATTTGTGATGGGGGCAATTTTATCTAAAATATTTAGGCAGTGGTGGTGGAAAGAATATGCAAAAGCATCAACATTGTCCCTCCCCTCTACAGAACTAGGGTTAAATAAAACAGAAAATTAATTTACAAAGACGAATTATCAGCCAGGATACTGTTGATAGGTTTTCTAAGGGAGAGGATCACAGGAGAATTTGAGATTAAATAATACACAGAGATAATCACTCACAAGTAAATCTTCCATGTGTACACTGGAAATATCTAAACCGAGTGAGAAAACTAGGTCGAGGGTGTGGCCCTTAATATGAGTGGGCCCAGAGATATGCTGTGTAAAGCCAAGTCTGTAACAGATAAAAGGCCTCTGGCCATATTACAGGAGGTATCATCAACATAAATGTTAAAAACACCCATAATTAAGACCTTCTCTAAGCTAATGATGGATGATAAAAAATCTGTAAAATCTGAGATAAAATTACTCTTGCACCAGGAGGACGATGAATTAACACACAATGAAATAAATCAACGAGTCCCGAAATACGGTTGCCAGGCCACCACCCCGGCAGCCCAGCCAGGGCGTCCCAATGACCAGCTGAACAGAGTTTGTTGAGGTGAAATAACTCGTCTTCTCTCTGCCAGGTTTCAGTCAGAAACATAAAATCCATTTTTCGCTTATAAAAAAGTCGTTCAAAAAGAACGACTTACTTGAAAAAGACAAATCTGAATCCGTGGAGGCCCGTCAGCATCACAGGTAGCCTGATTTAAAGGAACAGGTGTTAAAAATCTGGTGCTGGCCTGTGATTTGGGTGAATGTTGTGTTCTACAAGTCTGATTAGTTATTCTAACTGGGATGGCACTAGGGCATAATGTTGAGTGAGTCATTTCAGGATAAGTGATGGGCAGTGTTTTAACATGATTGGCAGCATGTTTTGAGAGGGCAGTGGAGAAAGGAGTGAGGGTATGACCAGGTGAGGATGTTAGTGTTGGAGCTGAGCAGCAGGGTGCACTGTCCACATGAGCGGACTGATATAGACTCGAGAAAGAGGATTTTGGCACCTGTATGCGGGATGTAAACAGTCAGTTATGTCTGAACCGAATGTTGAATGTTCGCTGCCAGCATTTTGGAACCAGTATAGTTTGGGTGTTGACCGTCTGGCTTTAAAAGAGAGTCACGGGCCCAGAAGAGATTAAAGTTATCAATAAAACCAACATTATGAGCCCTGCAAGCAGAGAGAAGCCAAGTGTGAAGGCTAAGAATCCTGCTGAAACGTCCATAGCCATGGCCTGGGGATGGGTCCAGAAATTAGAACTGAAATTAGAATTAGAATTTCCCGCTACATTTCAGAAAGTTAAAAAGTTTGTTCAAATCGAGTTTTGTCAGTTCTGACTGCCTGCGAACTGTGTCATTTGTACCACAATGAACAATAATCCTGGTAACAGAATCTGGGAACAGCATTGAAGAACCGAACATTACGGATTATTGAGTCACCAGTGATAAGTGTGGGGATGGAGGATCAGTGTTGTGGAGGCGACGTGGCTCACCTTCGGTACCTGCTGCCGACATCTGTGGATGTGATGGAGATGGCAAGTGGGTGTCACATTTTTTGGGAAATCACTCTGCTTGATCCGGGAGAAGGCGACCTTCAGACCGTCTCATCACAGCTTCTTTTAACATCCTGCGACGTATGGAGAATGATTTGGTCCGCGAGGATGACTGACTGGTTGGCCGATCTGCACTGGACTGAGAGGCAGCCCGATCATTGTCGGCCTCAGACGAGAGAGGGCCAGCTGTGTCTGTTTTGGTTGACGCTGGAGCAGGGACCGGGAGAGGTGGAAGTGTGATCTCGGGGTTGACCACCACATTTGAAGCCTGTGCCTCATCGGAGAGGATCGTGTAACGATTTGAGAGGTTCAGCTGGGGGTATGTTTTTATCCCTCCAGTACTTGTCTTGAGACCACATACTACTTCGGTCCAAAGTGGCGAAGACTGAGAGGATATTTTGTAGGCGTAGTCGGCCTGCACCGATACTTCTCTTTTTGGCCGATAAACCTGTGTTGTGGCGTGGGAATAAAGTGAAGTCGACTGTCTTGGCAACCGGAAGGACATTTATTTTCTCTGTGCAAAATTAAAAAAAATCAGTACAGCAACTTCATTTTACCGGGTTTCCACATGCACACCTCACGCACGCATGAGAAACTACTCGCATGCTCCCAGTAGCCTAGCATGGGAATGGCTAAGCTAGCCTAGCATTACAATCACCTGCTGTACAGTCAAACAAAACACATTTAAATTAAAGATACACGCTAAAACAAACATAACACAGTTTGCCACCTCTAAATTTTAAGTTTCAAACCATCATTTAGCATTTTTAACCGCGTTTTAACTAAATAGTAACAGGAGCACCCGCAAAGACTCAGTCACCTCAGCAAGGCCACTAGCCCACTGAGGAAAACAGCGCTGATTTGCAGGTGACTGCAAGTGACATCACTGATGCGTCAGAGGTCACACAAATAAAACAACAGAATAAAAGCTCTCTCAAAAAATAAAAAACATATACAATGCAAAAAAACGGATACATATGTGGGGAAAATAATAACATCCATTAGGACACAACACATGGATTTTTGGGGAAATATAAAACAGAATAACACACGTGTTACATAGGCTGTCCAAGCTTTTTAGCCAATATGTAAATAGGTACACAGGATAAACAGGAAAACACAGCCTGGGACTGGGTAGACAGCCAGATTGCTTAAAATAGGAGATTATCTATTGCAGCTATTTTTTTAGTAATTAAACCTATTGTCTTCAGGATGTCCATGATGTCTTTGTCCTCAAGGTTTTATCTCTGTCCTCTACAGCTTAAAAGAGTTAATCAGAAATGATACTTTAATGGGACAATTCCCCCGTGTTTCACTTATTCAGTACATGACAGATGCTTTAGATTTTATTATATCCTACTTTTATTTGATGATGTATGTCACAGAAAGATTATGGAAGGAGACCTGCCACTGATCAGATATTAACATGTTAACAGCTCACTGACACTCTACTGAATGCAACACAGTGAAAAATGTTTGGATGGAGAAAGATTTTTTTTCCCCCCTCGGTGTAATGACATTTTCTTTCATCAAATGTAAAAAGTGAAGAGGGAATTCACTGCACTCGCTCTGGATGAGAGTGTCAGTTAATGGAAATGGAAATGTAAAGTTTAAATGTGTTTCTTTGTGCAGTTCAGCAGGCAGAGTGCATTTAGCCTCGAGTACAGATTTAGTATTTCCATATCACTCCACTCTATCTATCTATCTATCTATCTATCTATCTATCTATCTATCTATCTATCTATCTGTCTATCTGTCTGTCTTTCTTATTTAGGTGCTAAGCAGTGTTAGTCAGTGGTATTGTACTGTAGTCGATAAGATTTTAAATAAATAAATAGATTTTAATGTAATAAACCTCTGTATCTGGACAACAGTTCTCTGAAGCCAGCACTCAGCAGTAATTGCATTTATGGAAATAATTTTAACAGTTTTCCAGGACTGCAACTAACTATACAGTAACTGTAGTGATTGGTAACTTGGCAGCACGTATATGGATACATGTAGACATGCTTGTTCAATCTGTGGGTTCCTGTTGTTCACAAATAAAAAATAAATTATCAATTTTTTTTTCACTAGTTAAACGGTTATTTAAATAGTTTGCCATGATTCTAGTTTTGGGATTAGATGTACCCCATCAGCCACAACTTAATACCACCTGGGGGTATAAATGTTATGCTACAAGGGGTCAGCATGGGCACGCTGACCGGACTTCAGCTATGCAGCTCCATATGAGGCATGTGTTCTAACACCTGTTGATCATCTAGCTAGCGTCATTTTTCCCCAACATTAAAACGACCAGTTGATATTAATATTGTTGTGGCGTAATAGTGTGTATAAACAACCCTGTCTCCTGAAAATGATGTTCTCATGCAACTAAAGTGCAACCATGATGAACGTAATCATTATGTTGTGGTGAAACATATTTCTTGAATGCATGTAATACTTCATTTATTACAAAAAAAATAACTGCAGACCCAAGTCCAAGTCCGGAGTCCAGTGTAAGATTAGGCTTAAGCAACAAAAAACTTTTGGTGATGGTTGCAGAAAGGTCGTGTTTTGTTTGAAATTTTAATGCACATGTTGTGCATGAAATGACAACAATGTCAACTTTTTCTGTATTAACCCAGTCCACAGTATTTCCTTGACGTTAAAACAGTACTGTGAGTGTAACGCTGTCACAAAAGTAACAAAAAAAAGACACTGGTGTTGAAAAAAATACGTTGCCTGATGTTTAGTATGAACATATTCATGACTTTACATTTACAATAATTGTGAATGTCATTGTGTTGTGATTAAGTTGTCTTCAAAAACATATTTCTAATTGCAGTTTAGGTGTATAGAAACAACTTTTAGGAGACTGAGATACTATGAATTGCAATAAACTTGCTACTGCCTTCCTTACATCAAAATACATTTTCACTTCAGATTATCTCATCTGAAGAAGCTCAGTTGATTACAGTTTTTTTGTATTATATTGAAGTGTAACTTTAATTCCATCTATACCTGCATGGCCTCTCCAAATGCAGACAATGTCAGTAATTACTCTGCATTATGAATTTTCTAGTTATAAAACTTTCTCAATGCCTAGAGTGATGAGATGTCATTAGTTACAGAACAGTGAAAATATAAGCAGGAACATGAGGGAGGGAAGGACTGAAGGACAAACACTAACATGTAAACCAGAAAACCACCAAACCTTTTGGCTTTAAGGATGGAGGAGCAATTTTCACTCAAGTAAGTGGGCGTCAAAACCTTCCTGCTGTACTGATGAGATAATTCTGGCACCACACAGTCTGATAAGACTTGTTTGGAAGAAGACAGAGATGCAGATAAAGGTAAGGCTCTTTTCTGACTTTGTACAAACATTGTGCTGCTTTACCTGCTTAGATTGTCACATTAGGTCGTCACTCAATGGAATTAGTTCTACAGTGTGTTTTAGGATTGTATTTGTTTGAACTCTACAGCAATTCAAACTGCTGGGTGTTTCTTCATGGTAATGAAGAAACATGTCAGCCAATGTGACGCTGTAGCTCATTAAAGGGGTTTAAAGAAAAATTACTTTGATACACAGATAATCCTGGTTAGGATTGCTTCATTATCTGTTATGGGCTATACTTGGGATTTCTTTGCATGAATAATACAACCAGACTTTTAAAAATAACATGTATCAGAAGATTCTTGCAGCCTTGGGGAAGGCGAGTAATCCTTACAGTTGTAAAATGTTTTTGAACGTTGGACGACCTTTTGACTTTTACTAAATTAATCCCCTCGCAGTCTTGAAACAAAACCTACACCCTTGAACAACCCTACTGATGCGTTTAAGATGGCAGTCACGTCCCAGCTCAGTTCCACTTCCTGCTTAAGAGGACCACGCTCTCTCTTTTCCCCCGGAAACAATCAGGCCTGGCAGCACGAGCCATCGATTTATTTATTGTCTCCAAACTAATCAACATTTCGAAATGAGGAGGGCAATGAGAGGTAACCAGCCAACTCGGGCGATATAAAACCAATCTGTGAAAAGGGAAATAAAATATTTCTATTTATTTTTAATTGAAGTCTCAGTTTGTTTGTCCATCCATCATCCATCCTCCGCTCCTGGTGAGGTTGAATTCCTCCCCTTTCTCTCCATCAACCTCTCGTCTCGGTAAATATTACCTTGAGGTGAATAACTTCACCTGATGTTCGGCTCTCTGCCCCTGAGCCTTTTTTGTCAGAAATGAAAGTATGGGTGATTCACTGTCCCCCGTCCATTTGCAAGGTTGATAAGTGAGAGAGTCGCTTGGTCTCTGCTCTATAATTTCATTCACTCATCCACAAAGAAATCATTTACACAGATTCTCAAATGGCTTCAAATGTACCGCACATTTTTTTGTCTGGGCACTGAAGTCTGCAATAATGTAGGTCTTAACTAGAATCCCTTTTCATCGTCGCCCCTTAATCTTTTCACGTCTGAATGAGCGACTCCAAAAGGATTTTTAAAGCCCTAATTTAATCCTCTGCCTAATTTCAAAGTGGCTGTCACATTAACACTTACTCGGAGCAGCAGAGAAGTCTGGGAATCGACGAGGGAACAACTGGAAAACTGGTTGCCAGTCTCTGTCCGAGGTTCATCCAATTTAAGGATTTACATGTTCCACAGCCTCTAATGGGGCCCAGTACCTGCTGGATCAGGTCAGTTAGAAGAAAGCTGACTACTTCTACCTTTACAGTGCAAGTTACAGATGAGGTCAATGTGAGTATTACCTCATCTTATTTGTGGAGAGATACAAAGTTAACTACAGATGTTCTTGAATTTCCATAATCCTGTTGTCTGTGTTGTCTTAAACCTTTAGATTAATTCCTGATGTCTACACCCAGTGTCACCACAAGTGCTAGTAGCTCTTAAGGAACTTCTCATGTCTACAATTTACAGTTTGTGCAGTTTATTTGTTTTAGACATGCAAGTAAAACAGGCTGCGGAGGACGAGTGTAGGGGTACCGAAAAAAACAAATGCATAAATGAAATATGAAATTGTCAGGGATGCTCTTTTATTCTAGCTTGAGCCCCCCAACATGTCTGTGCACAGCCCTGCTTGGGGCAGATCTATGTATGCATCTATCAGTGCATAAGAAACCATGCATTTGCTTTTACCCCCACACATAAACTGATATAAACACACACTATGTGGGCAGAAAGTGGTCATGTAATGCGTCTATGTAAATGTGCTAGATAGGCTTCATTTTAAACTAAGCCCACTTTGTAAAGCCAACATCAGCACAATAAATCATTAATTTGATTTTTAATAATAAATAATAAGATATCAAAACTACGTTAGTTTACAGCTACGTGTGATAAATCAGTGCTATGAGAGCTGTAGATAAACACGGGCATGTGACAGTCGTGTGATTACACCTTCTCTGGTGCTCCTGGAGAAGCCTCACTGATTCAACACAATTGGTAAAGCTGCACTTCCTTTTCGCTGTCCATTCTTCACATTATCAAGTCTAATGAGTGGTGGAGCGGACACAAGTATCAACATGCAAGCTGATGTTTGAAGGTGTTTCTACATCCACTGTGGCAGCAGAAATCGGGCATGTGTGCTTGTTTTTCCTGCAGTTGGCAGTTTTTTTGTGGATCATTTCCCACAATGTTTCTAGTCCACCACTATTAAGACATCTTCAATGATTAATAGATTAAAACTGATCAATTTCCTATCGAATTCGGACTCTTTTCGTACTATTATGTTGTTTTTCTTAAAACTAACCTGTAAAAAATAAAATAATCTACAGTACATTAAAAGAAGTGAAGTGACTCTTTTGGTTGAGAGTTTTGAGGTTTAGACCATCCTGGCTAAATAAAGGGGAAAAAAAAGGAATAATATAACACTAAATGAAGGAAAACAGAACATTTAAATTTCAAACTAAACTTTCTGGACTTAATAAGAAAAATAAATAAACTCCTGTGTGGGCTGTTGTGTTGTGTATTGGGAGTGACGGCAGTTTGCAGAAGTAAATGAGGGATTAACACAAGCAGGTTTATCAGGGATTAAAGTGACATGACGGCTGCTATCTGTCTTCATACTAATATTGACAGACGTTGCTGTAGTTTTAATTGTGTGAGCTGTATTGTTGTGGCGGGATTACGCCTTGTACCATAACCCCTCCCCTCCCCCCTCACCTCACCTCACCCCTCATATCTGCCTGAAAACACTGTCTGTTTTCCCCTTGTGGCACCTTATTAATAAATGTCTGTTTTTCCCTTTTCCTGCCGCCTCCCGCCGAGGTCTTAGCGCTGTTGTTCACGCTGACAGTGAGAAGTAGCTTAACGCTCTCACTTAATCCAACGATGGCCATTACAGCAGAATGGCCAAATCGCAGTCCCCCCCCCCCAAAAAAAAGTGTGCTGGTATCTAATGTGGTGGATTAGCGTGGATCAGCGCCTCATCTGTCTGCTTCAAGGCTGATTAATCCAGCTGCTTCTTTTGTTGGAGGTCAGAGGTCGGTGTTGGTCGGGGCCCGTGATGACAAATATTGGTTAAACATTAGCGGGACGGTGAACAAAGCATTTCCTCCTCAACGGTGGGGATCTCTTATAGTAAAGTTTACATTACTGGAAATCACAGAAATAATTGTTTAAACTGATCTATAGGTTTTATTCCTGTGTTGTTTATTATTGAAAACTTCACATAAGATTTCATCCTCTAACATGTTTTTTTTTCTTTTTTAGTTCAGCACAAATATCACAAAACAGATTTCATGTAGTTACAGAACATTTTAATCAGGATAGTGTTGTAGAGAGTGAGATTTGTTATGTTGCTGATTTCAAGAATTTTTAAACCTCAGTGATCAAAACTTTGAAGTAAACATTATATGAAAAAAAAAAAAGATTTTTAGGTAATTAAATTTGTAAGCCCAAAAGATAAATATAAGCTTCTACATTATTTTATATTTCAGTAACAATTTTCATATTGAGCTTTTTATTATTAATGTTATCATATATAATTATAATTGTGTGTAACCAGTTCAGGGCATGTTGAGCCTTGTTTAACACAAAGGAGAAAACTGCTGTTGTAAACTGAAAGAATAAACCTCTGTGAGTGTGTGTGTGTGTGTGTGCACCTGATCCCTTCAGCCACCAAACTGAGAGCTGACCCACATTCTCTGCAAATCAGAGAAAATGCAATCTGTCTTAACCCGTGCACCACTCCATCTATAACGCTCTTCCTCTATCCCTCCATCAGCCATCCGTTCCCTCCCTCTCTCTATGTACATTCTTCTTTCAGTCGCTTTCTCTCTGCTCCGTCCATCCATCTCTCTCTGTCCAGAGAATCCCCCAAATCAGATTAACGCTGACATATGCTGCCACCATTAGGGCCACCTACCACACACACACACACACACAGTGGAAATGGTTTGAATCACTGACGGGAAGCCGAAACAAGATGGAGAATCAATCTCAAACACACACACACACACACACAGATCAGCCTTTCACTTTTCAGTCTTTATAGCTGCAGAGACGTCTGGAGTGATTTTAGGAGCTGATTAGGTTTTAGTGTTCAGTGTCTTTAGGTGCAACAATTAATTTATTTTTCAAAATTGTTGCTTAATAATTTTCAATCAGTTAATCAGTAAATCAACTAAATGTTTCAGCTGCTCCAGTATAAGTATTAAATGTTAAATATCAAATATATATTAGCACAAAGCAGCCACACACATTTATGCCATGTGCAAAAATAAAGTAGTCTGTATAGTAGTATGTGTATAGGGTGCACAATCAGTATGCAGCTCTTCTGCTTTGTGCTCTGACTTTGGTTAAGTGAGCCCATGAAAAGAGCCTCCATCTGCTGAACAAACATCTGTAAACACAGATCAGATTAAATCAGATACAGGCTCTTCTACCACGAGATGATTCTGTGTGCAGCAGCAGAGGTGAGGTTCAGCTAAAGCTTCAGATGGGACTCAGGCTGCAGAAGAACTTGTTTTAGTGAGTTCAGTCCTGACTCATTGGATACGAGTTACAGGTTTGTGTGCCCGTCGGAGATTCAATCCAGTTCAGGTCTTCTTTTTTTTTTTTTTTTTTTTTTGCCGTAAGCAGTTGAACTCTGTTCTGTCTCCGGAGCCACATGCTGCACATTCAGGCTCCATCCAGACACCTGACTGTGTTTGAAGATCAAGTCAACATGCTGAAGTTTCCAGAGATGCCCAAGAGGCCTGGGATTAAAAATAGTATTTACTGTAGTTATTACATTAATGTAAAATATGCACAACACATCAACAGGAAATACCACAAAAAGCAGTGTAGACAATGAAGCAAGAAGACATTCCCACAGAGCCTTAAAGTGAGTTCCAGCTTGTTTTGTGTCTGGACTTCTACTTTTCTGTTCTGCTTCACAGTTAGAGACCAGTTGAAAGCAGTGGAGCAGATATTTACCTCAGGAAAAGCTGGTGGAGACCAAAAACAGAGCTAAAAGAGGGCAAATAGGTTCATCACGTGGACACGAGCATGATGAATGATCAAAAAATTAAAGTGGACACAAATTCAATTCCAGGTTTGAATAATGTCAAACATCACAAGGTTTAACAACTAGGCAAAAACCCAAGAATGTCCAGTGTGATACTATGTTTCCCATGAAACATAGTTTCAACTTTAAAATCCCTTAAAATATTAGAATGTTAACTTTTAATTTCATTAATTCATTCACAAATTGAAAATTATCGATTCAAGAGCAGTAATTAAGTCAATTATTTCTCCTTTCCGTATCACCTGCCAGCCATTTTTCTCCCTCACTGTCCCCCGTGTTACACTGGGCCTTAATGTCCCGTCAGCACCAGTCAAGCCAACAGACAAATGAACCCACAACACTTTGAACAGCTGCCATCTGGACTGACACAGTAACTAAAGCTGGATTTGATTCAGTTTTAACTTAAACTGTTTAGCTGCTGTTGTCTTTACTGGGCGACGCTTGTCGTACAGTGCTTACAGCTCTGGGTGGTGGTGGGGGGCAGATGGATGTGTGAGGCTGACGCTTCATGTAAGTGTGTGGTTGTGGGTGCGTGTCTGTGTGTGTGTGTGTGTGTGTGTTATTGACTCAATCAATCACACAGCAACATAATAACAGCAGCAGTGTGTGTAGCGCTGCGCCTCTTCTCTCATCTGTTCAAACCTGTTCAAGTGGTGATTGACTTTAATTACTAACAGTGATGTGAGGAGCACAATAATATTCCCTCAGTCCCTCCGCTGCTGCTTCTTCTTCTTCTTCTCTCATCATCCATTTATATAAGAGTAGCCGACCCTACTGTATGTGCGCGTCAGTGGGGAGGGCAGTGATTGTAACGTTAAACAAAAGCAGAAGAAGAAAAGATCGTCTTGTTTCTAATCAGCATTTCTATGAGGCTCCTTTTCGACTGTCAGCGTCGTACGAGCAGAGTTATGAGTGGCATCTGTTATTGTACCTGAACAGCAGGGAGCTCTCTGATTGGACGGAGGGAGGTTTAACATCTGAGGAATCTGTCAGTCACTCTAATAATGAAGATGTGGTTTGATGTCAAGCAGCATTCACTCTGTGCATGTGTGTTTTAGAGTGTGTGTGCGATAATGAAGAAATAACTATGTTCACTGATTTTATATAATTGTTGTTTTATGGAGTGTGGCTTCACTTAATTGCTTTAGATTTTGTGTGATGTTATAATTTTCTCTTTTGTATACAATTTTATTATGGAGTTCAGCTTTTCCCACCAGCACACTGCAGACTGAACACTTGCTGTAACATTTAGATTCATTTTGTTTTATTAGCCCTGTTATTGTATGCAGTTGCTGTATGTCAAATTTTGATAGACATCCACATGTAATCTCAGAAAATCTGCAGCTAATTAAGCCAGAATATGTTTATCATGTACATATGTTGGTGGTTTCCATGCACACGGTTATTTCCCGTTCATTTTCTATAGAAATGACTTTAATTCAAAGAGGTTTTAAATTTCAGACTCATTATCATCATGGTGGCTTTATGTTTTTGAGCAGGTTGTAAATTACATTAATGAAGTTTTCATTTTTGGCATTAAATATGTATTTAAAATATGAAGTATATTCAACAAAATAATGTTGACTTAAAGTTTTATTACTCACTTTAACGAGAACATGGTCTTCATCAGCAGATAGATTGTTCAGTTGTTATCATGGGAAGTATTACAATTGAAAAAAATAATAAGTAGTTGTATGAGGGAGGTATTAATCCTGGTCCATGGTACTAGTCACAGGCTTCCTAATGTCCTCATATCTATTCTTTAACCACTTTTCATGAAAATAAGACATAGAAAATACTAATTAATGTGCATATTCATACACTACTGATACGTGAATATTATGAGTTTTGTCAAGATTGAAACCACACTTATGTAACTGCATCAACAGTTAAAAACATGATGCTAAAAATTTGAAATTCCCCTTTTCATGTATGTGCACCATGTTGTACTGTGAGTGGCTAAAGTGTTTCTACTACAGCAGCAAAATTAATGTATGGAAACACAACTGACCTAAATGCTTGGAAGTCATTCAGCGGCACAATATGGGGTAAAGGATGACAAAGGTTCACATTTATGCAGACATCCTCTGTTGTGAGCGTCAAGTTTGATGGAAGCTTGTTTCTTTTCTACTTCAAGAAAAAAACAGAAACCATGCAACACATCACTCAGGAAAGAGGACCACATTGATGCACACCACAGTCGTGGTGGTGTAGCGAATAAGAGGCTGATTGGAGCAGAGTATGCAAATTAGTGTTCAGCACTGAACAGCCACAATCTTCAGGATCACGACACACACGGGAGAGCTCATATGTGTGAACAAGGGGGTAAGGTGTTAAGTGGTTTGTGTAGCATTGATGGGAAAAAGGTAGATTAGATGATGAAGATTTTATTCCATTCACTGATTCATTCTTTGCATGAAAACTAAAATGTTTAATCGGCCCTTTCAATATTACATTTCTCTCAAAATGAGCCCATTTATTGTGATGGAGATGTTTATATCCTTTGATTATCATTCCTGTAAACGCAGCTACTGTGAGTGTTAATATTTGGATGCTGGTATCAACTGTAATATATCAGGTAGTCAACATAAAAACAGATGAACAGCTCACAGGAAGCCAAGTGGACAGAGTGTGTGTGTGTGTGTGTGTGTGTGTTTGTCTGGAAGCCGCTAGCTTGCGCGCATGTTGGGAGGCTCAGTAATCAGTTTCTGTTAGAGATGTTGCTCGTTAAATATGCATGCAGCCACGTCGACGCAGCATCTTTAATTAAACAAGAGTAATCTGCTGTTATTCCTGCATGAATTCTTCATGATCATTCTGCTGCCAATTATCACCACACGTCACACATGCAGACCTCGACAAGTCTCAGACTAGTGAGAAAATCTCAAGCAGAAATTTAGAATTTTTTGTCTGCAAGGTTGTCATCATGTTTGAAGTTTGGTGGTGGTGGTGGAGTGTGTATGTGTGTGAGTGTGTGTGTGTGAGAAGAGGGGGCAACTGAAGACTGACAGTAGAAAGCATCCCAGCATTTTTACACCTGTACACAGGTGATGAGTGGTATCATAATTTTTGATTTTGCTACAAAGTCAAGTAACACCAAGGCTGGTATCACACACAGTATGTTTTCTTGAAAGAGAGATTTGATGTTTAAAAATGACTCCAAAGAAGAAATAAACACCTAAAATGCAGGTCCAGAAGAAAGAGAAATGTATGCAGGCATTCAGATATATGCACAAATTAAATTAAAAGTATTTTTGATGACTTTGAGTCTTAAGCTGGGCAGACACTTTATATTTATTTAGACTTTTATTAATCGTGCTTAATGTGTTTTAATTTGCCTTCCCGCATGGCCGGAACCTCCGACATCTCAGTTCACACTGTACAGCTCAGTCAGTCGGCCACAATAAGGAGACGACAGATTTTTTAGTCGGGTTTGTGCAGTGACAATTTAAAGTTTATTCAGACAGCTGTATCTTCAAAGTGTACAAAGAAATAATCTGCTTAACGTTTTGTGATTCTGTAATGAAGGGAGAACAAGAAAAAGTGCCAACAAGTGTTTCTGTCATCTTGTCATCCACATTGAGAGTCATTCAATGTACGGAACATCACATCCTTCACAGTTATGTGTCTGTGTTTAATGAAATAAAAACAAGCCTGCAGTGCTGGACTGGAGTGAGGGTTTTCCAGCCATCTGCAAAATATGTGGTGCACTGTGACATGTATGAAGCACGGTTACGGCTTATTAACGAACCACCACAGGTTCTGTTCTTCTGTCATTTTCTGCCATCAGATCACAGTGACTAATGACAACAACTGGAGGATCCACAGCTCATCCATGCAGGGTTAAAGGTGGCCTCATTTAAATAATGTTCTGCATATTTGCTGTAGTATTTACTAATTAGCAACTAATTCTTCTTCTTCTTGTGTGTCTGCTGCCTGCTGTATGAGCCAGAGAAGAAGCCAGTTTGAATTTAATCACACTGAGGCGACAACAGAGCTTCAGAACTGAAATTGGACTTATTATTGGACTTACCTACAGCTATTAATTAGAGCTTCATTCTTTAATTTCTGTAATTATTTCCCACCTGCAGCTCTTGTGTCAGCACCAGCTGTCTGTAGAGGAGAGCATCTCTGTGAATAGACATTTCCTGCTTTGACGAGTCAAAATATCCGATCTGAGAAAGGAGCAGGTGTCACTAATAACATTAATGATCGTGCCGTTCCATTTAGACAACAAAGCAGATGAGAAACATCAGATTCTTTGTACATTTTCTTAAAAATACACAATATTAAAGCCTCCGTATTTATTTATTTTTTTACTTTTCCGCTCAGTGTGCAGACGCCATCCCATTACCTGCTCCAACAGTGCCAAATTATTGACTCCCTCCATTCTCCTGTTTATCCACTTTAATCTGCCAGGTCGGCTAAATCAATGTTAATGTGTTTTATGAAATGCTAACTCACTGCCGATGCTGCTCTTCCTGATTAAGTATTGACAAAGAAGCATGTTTTGGGGGCTCTGAATATATCGATCTCACCTGAGTCACGTACCTGTGCCTGATCACACTGTCCCTTTACTTCAGAGTAACAGTGTCAGGGACACCAGTTATAATAAGTTGTATGATATATTTTATGTTGATTTGGTAGTACAGTGGTTACTGTTGTTGTTTGAATCTAAATTGAACCAAATCTTGACAGAAAATCCTGGCTCTCTAGCTGCTAAATTCTCCATTGTGTTCTTCAGTTTAGTTGGCGTTTGTTGCTGAGCAGGTTGTGTACGTGGTTTTGCACGGCTTTAGAGTAAAGAGGTGGTCCGGACAGTAAAACGAGCTGAAACTCGTTATAAAACTGTGTAAAGCTGAGTGAAGCTGTGGATTCACTTGAGCAAAGGATGAAGATGAGGGTGAAGATGTGAAATAAGCTAATGAGAAGCACTCCTTGATTCCCTACTAGAAGGGTTGGATGATCCTTGTTTCCTGTCCATGAAACATTGCCTGTCCTTGGATCCTAACAAGGAAACTTCCTTGTTCCCTCCTTTTTGACCAGTAACCGTTTTATTTAAATTCTCATTTGGGCAGCTTTAAGTTACTATGAAGCTCCCTTTCTCGCTGACTATAAAGACTGTTATTTTTTAGAAGCTTCCTATCTTTTTGTATTCTGACCAGTACGCTTTCTTTTGTCTTGATCCTTTATTAGAACGTGCACTTTATCCTTTCTTCTTAACCTCCTGACTTTGGAGTTTTTTCTTTATCCAAACAGACAAGCGTAAAGACAGAAGGTTTCATACACTGGAGACATTAGAAAGATCCTCAAGGCAAATTGGTGATTTGTGCTGTTGGGTTACATAAATAAATTTGACTTGACTAATCTTTCTTCCTTATGCTGTAGGATGCTTCCTTTTTTCTTGAATTCAACTAGGAAGCTAACCTTGTTCATTCCTCCTAGATAGGATGCTTTCCTCATCCTTGCTTATTGGCTGATTGTCTTTGTCTGATAGATCCAATATGCTCCTCTTTACTCACTACAGTGACCTGAAGCATATGTAAGTAGGAAGCTTCCTTGTGCCTTATTTGATGTCTAGAGATCTTCCATTTGTCTTTCTCCACAACTATTCTGCCTTCTCATCTTCTTGCTACCCAACAAGAAAGTCTCCTATCTCCTCTCTGGCTCACAGTATTTCCTAACTAGTGAGCTTTTGATCTTGCCTATGCACCAAAAAGTGCCCTTGTTCTTTTAACTATGAAGCTTACCTCCTCCTTACTCCTAAGATAGGATTCATTTGTCAGCCTTGTTTCTTTACCTCATGATCAAAGTGACCTCGTCCCTTCACGGACAAGTGATTCCATTAATATTATTAGTAACACCTGTTTTTTCTATTATGACAAGTCAAAATATCTAGTGTGGAAATGGCCTGTTGCAGCTGGAATATTTCAGCAGATTTTCTGCAGTGTTGGTTTTGTGTATCAGGATGAGCAGAGCAAATGTTGATGGTTGAATTCCCACTGTGTGCTGCTCCTCTGCCTCCTCCTCTGTCGGTGGTCACTCTGTGCATCAGTGGGCGAGCAAGGTTACTGTAGATGTTGAACAGCTCTTAACATCGTATCAACTGTTGGTAAAGTCAGTTCTGTGACAGCGGGAATGACGGACCACCAATCATATCACTGAAAGAACCATTCGGGTGTTTTGGCCGAGCGGCAAATTCCACCCACATTCTTCCTCTGCTGTAGTTTTATTTGCCCTCTTGCCTGTGAAGCTGCCGTGTTTCTGTGAATCCCAGCTTGTCCATTTGCAATGAGGGTCAGCTGTGAGGGAGGCGGATGAGATGAGGGAGCAGCAGCGCTGTAATTTCACAGCCTTCCTGAATGCGTCTCAGGCTCTGGTCTTATTTTCTTCTGCTCCTGCAAAGCGAGGTGAGGAGCAATGGCTTTAACCCTGTGTGGGAGGACGAGGAGCGGAAGCGCAGCTAATTATTTATCTTTTCAGCAGCGAGTTGGAGGAACATGCCCCTAGCCCCACATTCCCCTCACGCCACCTGCAAAGCCGTGGCCTCAATGTCGCTGCAATAATGAAACCCAAACCAAGGGCTTAATCTCTAAAAACCCTCCCTTCATCTGATGCAGCTCAGTGCACTCAGAGGTCAGAGGTCAAAGACTGTAAATGTGAGCGAGGTGTCTCGCTGAACCCATTACCCAGACTAATGTGTGTGTTTTTTCTGCCGACCTGCAGAAACAGAGCGGCTTACTTCGACACCAGCTGCTCTCATTAGAACAATAGCAACATACAACAAATACAGTTGACAGCTCAGAGCACCCTGAGGCTAAAGATTAGCTTATACTGCTAACCTTCAGCCCAGGGTCACACCCCCTCACTCCCCACTCCTTCCTGTTTGATTCCCACATTTTCCGAGACAACATTGACTGAAAGTTGGAAGAAGGAACTTTAAAACTGAACTTTTCTCCTTTCTCAAGCTGCTGACACAGTGTAACTGCATGTCACAATTGGAAATGAACGACCCTTTTAGGCAGTGTTTCCACCAAAAGAACTGGGAGGAATAGTTAAACATGTCTTAATGGATTTAATGAATGAATGCATAGGAGACCAGTGCCGGTAGACAAAAAAAGGTTGACAGGTAGGTAGATTGAAAATTTCTTATGTATTTTTTTATTTTGCACCTTCAATCCTTTAGAGCTCTGAATGTGTCTGACAAATGGTGCAACATTTTGTGAACTCATGTTACTGGGTAGATGCCTTGAATAAGTAGACACACTGCAGCTATACTGCTCTACCAGCAAAATAGTTCTTACTGTACATACAGTCTTTCATTTCAGACTTTACTTGTTTTCCCCTGTGTCATTTTCAACATAAGAATGTATGGATTACGGGTAAATCCCTCGGGCACAGTGTGCAGTGCTGCTCGAGTCGAGACGTGTCGATGAAAGGCTGAAAAAGTTTGAGAGAGCCCTGCAGCAGTTTGTGATTTCACAGTGGGAAACACACTGAACACACTCACATTGATCTGTCAGTGTGTGATCCTGGACACTGGGACCATACAAACATACTCACACTTCACAAAAACGTAAAAACAAAATTGTGGTACGCACAGACTTTCCGAGGAATACTCACACAGGGAAGTGTGGTATTTATTTATAACCCCACAAGAGTAAAATGTGAGTGGTTTTTGAATGTGAGCATCATGAGTAGAAAGCACAGTGCTAATAACATTTGCTGTGCTTATGAAACAAATGATCACAAATCATGAATCTATGCATCCTGATATTAAAGTATGCTGATATGGTTTGTCCCTCTAAAGTATACAATAATTAGGTGACGCTTTGTGAGCAGTGCACCGTATGTTTCATGGCTGTACCCGTGACGTCCATTCACCATGAAAGTTCCTCAGTGACACATACTCATCTTAATTATTCTGGATTCCAGCAATAAAAATGATCCAGATGCTTCAGCATCTTTGGGTCCAAAGAGCATTCCAGTCGAGTCGTTCAGCCTCCTCACACATGAAAGGAGGTGAATAAAATAACTCAACAGCTCTTCTGGATTTTCCAGCCGATAGTGGACCGAATGGATCTAATTCTGATATTAAAAACACTTAATTTGCAATTGTGATGCTCAGGAAAATGCAATCATCATTTTATAACTGTTCCTTTTCCAATGTTTATGGTATAAATTGTTTGATTTTCTCTGAACTTTACTATTTTCATAATTACATTTAGAACCAAACTGTGAACAGTGTTAATCAATATATAATAAATGAGTTTGTTATCATCAATGCTTGAACTTTACACCTATAATCCCTTAAAAACAAATAAAATGTACAGAGAATATCAACTAAAATAAGTTAAAGTGAGTGAAATAAACAGAGAGGATGAAGCATTACTAACAGGGTACCGATACAGTCATTATATCTTTGATGAAGATGACTCTGTGATATGACAGATTTACTGATTTACTGCCACACTTTCAGTCATCATCTCGTTTTACAGGTAAAACGTGAGTAAACAAGTGAATCTCAGCTGAGTTCCCACAGATAAACCCTGAGGAAAACAAAATGACAGAGATCCTGAACACAGATTAAATACAGATCATAAAGTGACTTAAAGCATAAACATGATATTGGTGCAGAGAGGATGGGGTCAACATCTGCCTGCTGGAGGATTAAAGACCCCCCGCTGATTCTGACATGAAATCCATAAATACTTGTGTTTGGATTATTTGTCTTTATCATATTACCATACTTACATTATTACTGTTGTTAACCTACATATTTCACATTAATGCATTAGCTTCTGTCAACGTCTGTTATTGGTGGTTTTTCAAGTTATTTGTGTGAAAGCGGATTTTTATTTTTCACAACTTGTGTTTTTGTTGTTTAGAACCGGTCCGTGTGCTTTTATCGTGGGGGTACTTGAGGTCACTGGCTTGTTTGTGGTGATAACTGCAGTAATTGAGCTGTAAAGCAACACAGTTTACAGTAAGATGTTCAGAAGCGCCTCTCCATTCATCCGTCTGCGTCTGGGACACCACTTTCTGTCTCTGAATCACTAGTTTCTGCAGCTAAATCGAATCAATCATTCTTTCTTTTGGTCTTTCTGAAAAAGAGAAACATATTTCTGGGACAGTTTTACCAGATGAGTCACATTTCTGTCCATTTGGGTTTTTTATTTAACTGAGCAGGTAACAAATGGTTTGAATGGGTTGTTATATACTGTTATTTAAACTACCTTTTGGACCATTAGGGTGGCTTATAAATACAGACCAATATTCCAGAGGTTTTCTAACTGGAAAAGAGGAGAGAAGCAAATCACTGTAGTTTAGCTGCTAGTTTGACTTGGCTGTCTCCTCAGCTTGGAGTGAATGATGCTATCATCCACCTGCTGCACTGCTGCTCCACCCACATGCAGAACTGTGTTCAGATTAGTTGTAGATTAGTTGTACAGTCCCCCCTCCCCTCAGTAAGGGCAAAACTGGATCAGGAACTTATGGCTATTTAGTTTTTCTTTCTTCTTATTATTGAGTCTTAAGTCTTGAATCTATTACACACAGTCAACAGCTGCAGGAACAGCAGCTGCAGTGACGCAGGTGTCAGAGACAAATGTCAGTTTCCAGTCGCTACATGTTGTCATAATTCAGATCTAAACACATATGTGATACACAGATAGATTCAGAGTGATTAACACATGTCACTATCCACTGAAACAAAAAAGTGTAAACAAATATGGGCAAAACAAAAGAGGCTAAAGTTAAAAGATAGACAGCAGTGAAGTGGCTGGGATCAGTCATCTGTTTCTCTCTTACCCATAATATTCATCTGTGCTCTCTTCTAATACGATCTAATAAAAAGATTTTAGCTGTGATCCACACTGCTCCGCTCTTCCTGTCCACTCCCATAGCTCACCACTAAACTGGACTTAGTCCATCAACATGTAATGGCCTGTGGGTTTATGGGAATTGGTGACCCCTGTAGGGCTGGATTTATAGTAAACTGGGTCAATTGAGATTTCAGTGTGATTTTGAATGTTTTCTTATTTCAGGAGAAGAACCTCAAAGTTCTGGTTCTGTTTTCTACATACAGTGAACAGATATACCCAGTGTCAGTGTAGTAGATTAATTTCCCTCTGGGATTAGAACAGTTTTTTGAATCTTGAATCTTAAGAAGCCCAAAACAGTCACATTTACTGTACAATCCAGATCCTGCTTCTTTTCCTCCACTGTGTTGCTCTCAGTGATGACACACTGTGCACAGAGCAGAGAGAGCAGAACACATCGCTGTTGTCACCTTTTAAGCTGATTTGGTGAACTTGTTAACACACAGCTGTTTTTTTGAACATCCACCAGATACAGAAAAACATGATCATCCAAATGGAAACATGCTTATGTCCAGCTGAGGACTCTAAATTCAATATTTCTCCTGTTTTGGCTTTGTTTTGTGTCTCGGATACATATTCTACTAAATGTTCCTAAATTTGTGCTCCAGACAGCTACACAATGAGCTGAGACTCACAGTAGCGCTGATATAGGAGCTGCAGATTCAGCTTTCACGTTGTCACAATGTTATTACGTTGTCATCTGACAGACAGTTATTACTGGTCATAGCTGCTTTTAGGACAAAACTCGAGCTGCCGAGCGTATCGGTATCCATCAGTCAGTTGCTTTGTCAAACACATAAAGATAATGATTTGGTGGATATGATGATGTTTGAAATATTTGAGTCTTGGCAGCGTGGGAAGCAGAACTATGACAGTGACTGACAATGACAAAGAGCAGTAATGACATAAATCAACACAGATGAATAAAACAGCAAAAAACAATGTCCCTTGTTCCGTTTTAGTGATTATTTCATCAGTGTATTGACCGTTTACAGCTGCTGTAATTAGTCATTGTCATGTTTTTTTCAGTTCTTGGTTTCATCTCAGAATGAGACAGAAACATCAGCTACAGTAGAAAAAAAACACTCTGTTCCCTGTGAAAATATATCTGTGCTGATTGTTTGAGTTAATAAAAGAAATCTATTACTGCGCTCCACTTGCCCTGTTGACTTACTGTAATATGTCGGTGTGGTTGGAACAGTGTGGAAATAAAGAATCAGTTCTCTCAGGTCTGTTTTCAAACTGTTTACTTTTAATTATCCACAAAGTGAAGACGACGCATGTTGTCATTTGGATTGTTACTATTGAAATAATAATGCTCACTTATTAACAGACAAGACGCTGAGCAAACTTTACGTGAAGAGTCCTCAAACTGCTTGATTCGGTTTACAAAGGAAATGTACAGACACACAGTGACATCAGATTACAAACCAAACATCACGTTTCCCACCAAGAAGCAAAGTTGTTTCTTCTGCTCATGTTATTGAAAGCGTTAATTTTGTAGAATCTACATCATCATGACTGACTACAAAGACATA
The DNA here is from genome assembly GCA_032362345.1 of Sandelia bainsii. Classification (NCBI taxonomy): domain Eukaryota; kingdom Metazoa; phylum Chordata; class Actinopteri; order Anabantiformes; family Anabantidae; genus Sandelia; species Sandelia bainsii. The sequence goes on from JAUMHL010000030.1 coordinate 27,326,850, forward strand.
AACTGTGTGTTTGGTAAAGTTACAGATTTTTACTGTGTGCAGAGCTTCAGTCTCTGAATCATCTTATTCAAATGAAAATCTTTTCTCTAGTAAGTTTTCACTCTTCCAAGGACTAAAGTAAAAGTGCTCCGTGTCTTTGTTTTACTGTACATTTCAGACTGAATGTTTTTGCTAACTAACTTTCTGAAATCAATAAAGTGAAAGCAGAGTGCAGGTAGGAAGAAGTGCAGGTTTCAGAATGAGCGACCTTGATGATGCTGCCAAAGCTTTTTTGTTCTTCCTTTAATCACAGATCAGTCAGAAGATGATTCATTTGTTTTTATCGATATTTACACGCGTACATCCAGCAAGCTGCACGTACTGTAGAACAGGAATCAACATGTGCTGCAGAGAAAGGAAACAATGTGGTCAAAGTGAAATGTCTTTTGCTAAATAAACATGTATGGCTATTTAAAAAGTGTTAGGCTCAATTGACCTAGAAAAAGTCATTCATGCTTTCATCTCCTCTCCGTTAGATTATTGTAATGCCCTAAATGCAGGCGTAAATAAGTCCTCTATAGCCCGCCTACAATTAGTCCAAAATGAACTGAAAATGTTATATATTACTATTATTAGTATTATGTATTTCATGGGCTCTGTTGGTGTCTGGTAATAAGACCCAATGTAGGACTCACATGGGTTTAGTTTATCTAATAGCTGGGTTCTATCGAAACATGTTTCAATGCATTTTGACATTTTGACCAGGTGCTGAAGCAACAGGAGTCCTGACACACAAGCTTTTTCCCTTGTGATCCTCCTCACACTTACTTCTTATGTATTTTAAACATACCTGACATTTTATTCACTAGAAGTCATTTCAATTTCTCTAAATGCATCTTTCCTAAAAGCCCAGATTCCCTCTTTCTTCCAGCAGCTATTTCTCAAACTATTTAAATAAAATTGGCATTATTTGTGATCCACCTACTCTGATTGGCTAGAGGTGTGGCTCCAACCAATCAGAACATGACCTAATTCTCTTAAGCCACATGTTCAGTAATGGACACAGCATATACAGCAGAAGGGCCATGACGCACCAATGTCAGGCCTAGTTTTTGCATTACCCTGCCTTGTTCGCGCTGGTCGGACTGCTCCACCCTGCCGGTGGCTTTTCAGCCGATTCAGCATGAATTAACTGTGACACTTCAATGTTTATTTGGCACAAAGCATACTCACTTTGACCACATTGTTTTCCTTCTGTACAGTACACAACAGTTCCTATTACACAGTATGTTGTTCAGTTTAGGTTTGCACAGTCTTAAAATATGGAGAATGCGCTGTTGCACGGCCAAGACTTCAGCAGGATGTTTCAGGACAGTAGGATCGTGTGCCAAATTTGCACATTTGAAACAGTCATTTCTTCAAACAAAGCTGGAGGTAGCAAACGCTCCATCACCACAGATATGTTCCTTTCGCTGGGCAAAAGAAAGAAGCTTTGTTTATGGCTGCACGTCTTTTAAAACTCATCAGAAGTGTAGTTAGTGTTTAAAGAAAACTGCCAACGTCCTGCTTTGTTCATTATACACCAACAAACTCTGAGTCCATAAGTTATCTACACACTGAGTGTGGTGAAGGGAAGGTGTGCGCTTACCACTGAGGTGCATTAATTATGAGTTAATAATGTTTGGCAAGTACAAAACAATACAGACATAGATTAGGAATTCATATGTGGATATAGCAGTCTGTCTCCTCCACCTGGTTCTCCTTCCTCCTCCTCTTCCTCCTCAGACAGGAGGTGCTGATGGAATCAAAGCGGCGTGGATGTCGCCTTTGAAGTCGAGCCGAAGAGATGAAAGGAGTTCTGACCTCTCCTTCCTGCATCACCTCCTCCCCATCCTTCCAATTCTGTATGTTTCCCTCATATTCACTCACCTCTTCCCTCATCACACCAGCAATTTTACTTTCACAGGATAACATCATCATTTTTTCTTCCATTATAAAGGTTTGCAACTCTGCCCCTTGTAAGTCAGAGATGGAAAATGACAGTAATGCTTTTAAAGGGCCCTGTGATAGACTGGCAGCAAGTCCAGGGTGCATCATACTATTCACCCAGTGATGATTGAAATCAGCTCCAGCTATAATAAGGGATAATGAGTTGGGATGTACATGCTAGCCCGCCATTGGCTGAAGTCGTGGTGTATTCAAGTGCCACTTGCGCGGCGGAGACGAAGGTGGTGTAAAGCGAAGAAATAGTTGGACTTTTCCACTGGGGGTGTCTTGATGTTGGCTTAGTGTGTTTCTATGCACAGATATGTCAGTAGGTTTATTTTTAGACTTTGTACAGAGACAGAAAGTAGTTAACTGGGTTATTTAAGTGCACTTAAACAACAAACAACAGCAATTTTCTCATTTTTGATCAGCACATCCCAGCGCCTGAACCTGAGTACTTTTTGTGATGTGGTGTGGGAACAATCACCTGACCTTAAACTAAACAACACCCAGGATATGGTTGTGCACTTCAGGAAGACTGGAACCAATTTTAACACTGTCTCCATTCTGAGTGAGGAAGTAGAGGTGGTGGAGGGACACAAATACCTTTGAGTCCACCTTGACCACAAACTGGACTGGAAATGCAACACAGGTCGTCTACAGGAAGGGACCGAGCAGACTCTACTTCGTGAGGACACTTTAATGGGTGGATCCCAGTTCACTTAATTGCATCCACATTGCCTTCAATTGTGTCTTTTCCTTGCTTCTTGGTCCCTCCCACTTAAAATGCATGGAAAGATGCAAGGAAAGCATGTGAGGAGAGAGGAATCGAGGAAATGTGTTATTGGAGACATGAGATGTCCTTTCCTCTGAAAGTCATCTCCGGTTACATCTGTTTCTGATGATGGTGGCTCAGCTATCAATCGGACCTAGAGTTGCTGAGGTTGGATTGGAGTTTGTATTTCTCTGACAATATACTATTCAAATAATAATTTGGACGCACAGTGATCAACGTCTTCTCACTGTGTTTTTTTCTTATCAATATAAACATCTGCTCATTTATTAAAACCTACATTCTGTATTGTTACTGCGACACCTACAGGTTTCTAATAAAGGGGCGTGTCCGTCTGGTAAAAGACTTCCACCAAGGACGGTCACACTTATCTCTCCCCATAAGCCTCTCCTCACTCCTCAGAGTGAAATAAGAAACTCTGGGATGTCCTTCAAGTTAGAGGAGCGGAACAACTTCCAGGCCGAGCCAGGATCAAGGAACAATCAATTAACGGAACTGGAATCCACCCAGATTGGCGACCTGTCCAGGGTGTACCAGTAAACCGCCTCTCGCCCGATGACAGCTGGGATAGGCTCCAGCACCCCCCGCGACCCTTACGAGGACAAGCGGTTAAGAAAA
>JAUMHL010000030.1:27340586-27363963 GCA_032362345.1 Sandelia bainsii
AGAGAGGACGAAGCACAACTAGGGGAGAGAGAAGAAACAAAGTTAATAATATGCAATGATGGCATAAAAGTGGACAGTTAATTTTGTCTGAAACAATATTATAGCTTCCTGAAAGAGTTATTATGCCAGAGAATTGCCCATGGTGTAGTCCACTCTAAGAGAAATTACATGGAATTATGTCTGGAAAAAATAAAAACAAATAGGCTCATTAGACAGCAGCAATGAAAATGGCAAACTAAGAACAATAAAAAAATAATTAAATGAATGATTAAAGGACACATTATAATGGTGAACTTGCTGATAAATTAAGCAGCAGTTACAGATAAAAGTTACAAAGACATATTTCAGGCAGACATTTGACAGTCTATATGGACATAAACACATTAGTAACACTAATTTAAAGAGGAAACAACACTTTCACTTTTTAAAGCTCAAGTGAAAACTACAGTAAGGAAGGTGTCTCTTATTTTGAAATACTATACTCACTTCTCAGTTTAGAGCTCTGAGAATTAAATTAGCTGTTTTTCTTCCGCTTTGTAGAAGGACAAGAATGTTTCATATAATGTTCTATCACCAAGAAAACCATATAATATGAAGTATGTACAGTGTGTTGGGGAAAAGGTCAGAAATGTTCAGTTGAGTTTACAATGTAATTAAAGAGCATACAGATTTATTGAGCAATATAAACTGCTGAATAATAGCTACTCTAATTACCCCTAGAGATAAATGTGTTTACCTGTTGAACATTGCTGAGAATTCATATATCAAGAGGAGAAGAGAGACAAAAACATATGTGCAGAGCCCAGATTGCTAGACTTCATCAAAGAATAAGTTGATTTCAGGTTGATATAAGAAAGCAGCACATACTAAACCAACCCAACAAGTGTCCAGTTTGTCCAACTCTCAGAACTCTCTGCGTCTCTCCACCTCATCCTTTCTTCCTCCTCCCATTGTGTAGCAGGTCATCCGGCTAACAGGTTAATGAGCTGAATGAAGTGCTTTGCAGAGGAAATGTCAGGCGCGCTGGCTGTGGTTTGACTTCCTGGACGAGAGGTTAAAGGTTGACAGCGGGTTTACTGAACCTTTTCCCTCTTACCTTTATCTAAATGTCACATAGGAACCATTAGCTTGGACTCCACTGGGGGACGCTTCATGTGGTGGACTTAAGGCGAGACGTCTTCATTCTCGCTGATAGACCCAGTGACCCCTGAGATGCTGCTGAACACTGAACTAGTGTGAGACCTCTGAGGTTCAGCAGTCCTCCATGATACTGATGCATTCATGACTTCTAGGAGAAACTGTGAATATCACCTTCCTACAAGAAACTCATCTTCCTGGTGGTAAGATCTTGATTTCCCAAGAAGGTGGTTCAAAATTACTCAGTACTGGTCTTTTCTCTAGTGCCACCATCAGGGGAAAAAAAATCAGTTGAAAAGAATTTTGGTCTACAACAAATGGGTATCTTCACTTTTTAGGCTCACCAAGTTTGCTTTTGGTCAGTTTGTGATCAGTTTTTGTGGATGATGAAAGAGTCTTAAATGTGTTTTTTGAAAATGTTTGGGCCTCTTGCTTTTCTGTCCACAGGTTCTAAACACTCAGCATATATAACTGTATATCAGTAACATTTTTAGCTTGTAAACCATCAAAACTCTCTTAAAACTAAGTTAATTTACTCGTAACTCTCTCATTCCAACATATAGCCTTGGTGTAGACATTACCCAGTCCCTGCCGCATTTGGCAGGCTTGTATGGAGATTGTTGCAGCCTAACATGTCTGTATTCACAGAAGCTTTTTGATACATGATCCAGTGTTCTTAGGCATTTTTGCAATAGAATTGTGGGAAAAACATATAGCAAACAGTTGTACCAGAAGTAACTTGCACTCACATACAGATAGGTAACAATGTAACTTGAGTCAGTTTGTGATATACTACATACTACACTAAATCTACCACTAACCTTGCTTATTTAAGCTAACCCGTTCTCCAGGCGTGTTTTGCAATAGGAAAAATGTACCATCAATTATTTGTGTTCCATCACAGTGCTGTCTTCGCTGCTTATCACACTCCTGACCATTACAGACCTATTTTATTAACATTTTATAAGCAGTTTTCTAATTTGTGTTATTATATCTGTGTTGGTGTGGTTCTTTTGCTTATTGTGGTTGTTAGATTTTTTTTAATATTCTATCATCATTTTTGTTATTTTGTCAGATTTATCTCAGTGGTTTTTTCATGACTTTTCATGCCAAAAAATTTAAAAAAAGAAATTTTAGGTGCACGTCCTTAAAGATATGTGACATTCCAGAAAAACAAGTATACATTTTTTATATTAATTTACATATGAATATGTACCGTAAATAGTCATGTGAATTACATTTGAGCAGTTCCTACTTGTACTGTAATCATGGACATACAGACAATATGTTTGATTTGGATACCGAGACAATGATGACAAGAGAAGCAGTGCATGTTTCAATATGATTCCTTGGCTGATGTTTAGCTGATGACTGAAAATATTGTTTGCGATTTTTGTGGTACTTGTCAACTAGATGGAGGAGTAAACAGCTTAATCAGAATCCAAATGTGGTGCCCTTGACATATGGGCATCAAGTGTGTTCTGACTGAGCACAAAGCAAATTTTCATCACTTTACACATGCAAATTTGACGACCGGAGTGCTGCTTTTGTCTGTGATTATTCTTTTCAAACAGGGCTCTAAACCAGACCTTTCAGCATATAAGCTGGTAAATAATTATAATTAGTTAATATTATTTTAAAACCCCATTAATGCCGTATTTTAACAGCGTCTTTTCCTGTGGGCCTTTGAAAAACTACTACTCGAACACATGTAGGCATACAACACACAATCCACAATATTAAGTTCAATCAACACCCTGCTGCTGCCCATGACATCAGGTTTACTTCAACTACATGGGGAAGAATAACACTGATTGCTGCTGCTCATAGTTTTCTGCTTGGTTATAATGTGACTCATTAGGAGCCTTTTCAACTGTTCCTTCTCTACAAATGTTGTTTGGTGCTTTTATGACAGAGAAAGCAGATTATTCTATCGAGTAATGGTGCCTTGCATGCCTGGCTGCTTGAAAACATACAGGAAGAATTGGAAAAGGGCGATACCACAAATTTTGAATTCAATATAGGCAAATAAAGGCTATTTATAATGACAAAATGGCATAATGACAAAAACAGAGGAATAAGAGGCAGTTTACTGTGTAAAATATCCCTACACTACATCCCAAAAAGTGTGTTTCAGTCTGTCTTTGTGGAGATGGCTTTGTCCACTATTGTCTAAAATGTTGTATGCTGTGGCACTGACAGCTTACCTCATTTGTACACAAACGTATGTTGACAGCCACAATCTGCCCAATAGATTTTGAGATATTTCACTCAAAACCACAAACGTCAAGGAAACGTCAGAGGCCTTTATTGCTTGGGGACCATAAATCTGTACAAAATTTCATTAAAGCCCAATTGTTGGATAATTCAATACTGACATTTCAGTCTGGACTGCAGCTAACCCAAAATGAATTGTATTTTTGCGAGTTTGATATAAATTCCTCTGTGAAAGACTGGCAACCTGTCAAGGGTGTACCTCGCCTCTCACCCAATCACAGCTGGCTTCAGCCCTCCTTCAGCCCTCTACAGGATGTGTGGTATAGCTGATAGATGGACTGATTCAATTCAATTCAATCCAATACCATTTATTTATATAGCACCAAATCACAACAAAAGTAATCTCAAGGCACTTTACAGTGTAAAGGTCTAAGACCCTATATATGTATAGAACTGTGTAGAAAACCCAACAAATCCCACATGAGCAGCACTAGGAGACAGTGGAGAGAAAAAACTTCTTTTAACGGGAGAAGAACCAGGCTCATGGTGGGCGGCCATCTGCCTCGACCAGTTGTGTGAGGAAAGAGGAGAGAGACAAGAACGGTAGACAACAGATGACAACAAGCAGCAGATGAAACACTGGAATTATACAGCTCCAAGGTCAGAGAGAGGGAGACAAAGAGGACGAAGCACAACCATGGGAGAGAAGACACAAAGCTAATGAAATGATAAATTCAAAATGATTTATGTACCACATAAAAGATGCAACAAGGAACACTCAAAAGGTAGAAATACTACCACTAACGTGGTGGACAAACACAAACAGACAGACAGACACTGGCATCCCTAGAGCCATGACCTAAAGCACAGCTAAAAACAGATCTGATGATTCCTCACAACGCCGCCACAGGTACTTCACAGAGCTTTCAGAATTATCAACTTCCAGCAGAGATTCATTATTTATGCTCTACATTTTACACACACACAGTTTACAAATTAGATTAACCTCCAGAGGTTTATTTAGAAAACCTTTGGTGTGTGTGTGTGCATGTTTGTTTATGCAAGCAATTTGTCACCTTTTCATACTGCAAATATTCCATTAATTGTCACAGCTTTGGTCTTTTCTCATTCCTTTGTTCTTCTTCTGTTCCACTGAGCTAAATCTCATATGTTGTTTCCACTCCGTCTGTACAGCTATGTCATGTTTCCCCTGCTCTGCTCTTCTGTGGTTTCCTGCTACTGTTTGTTGCTACATGCAGATTTCCCCTCAGGGATCAATAAAGTTTCATCTGATCCTATCGATAGATGTTTACTGTCAGTGTCTAATTAATTTGGCTCGTTAGCAGCAGGTAGCCACGGCAGATTACAGATTATAGTCTATTCATCAAAGCAGGACGAGACGAGCAGGCTGAATGTAAAACACCTTCCTCCTGAAGGGAAAGAAGCTACTAGAATGTCTGTCTTTGTCCTCGATTACCTTTGACCTTCAGATTCTTAATGCTGGACTCCAGGTCAAGGTAGCTTTTGTTAGATGAGAGGATGGATTTCTGTTTCATCTCTGTTCAGCCAGTTCAAATTGGAAAATGAGTACTATTATTAGCAGGTTTTGCTGCTCAGCTTTTCTGCAGCAAACAAAGCTAACATTAGCTAACATTAGCTAACATTAGCTCGACTTGGACTAGCTAAGCAACATTACAAGTAACGGCAACAGTTTGCGTCACAAAGATGTTGTCGAGCAGGGTCCTCCCCAGGCATACCCACATCCTCATCCCAGGAACCACAGAGGCCTGACCTCAACCCCATCCAAGATCCCATGGACATCATTGCCTGACAAGAATACTGATATCAGGCAGTTCTGAAAAACTCCAGACTCAATTTTATTTCCAGTTAAAGTGTTTTTAATATTCTGCCTTTCTAAAAATATCTGCACTTGGCGACTCTGATGTGGTTAATGGTTAGAATTTCATACTTACAGTTACACCGATTAAATAATTGCTGTAATAGAACAGAAACGACTGCATCCGTGACCCTAAACTCTGAACCCATTATGTTTGGTTACTTTGACTATTACTGTGCTGGCACTGGGTGTCAGGTGTCCTACATGGACATTACTCTTAAAGATAATATTATATATTGGCCTTATCACCCAGTATCTGTGTTGGATCTAATTAATTAATTCGACATCTGCAGGAAAGGCTGGAACCAGCGGAGTGGAGGCTGTTACACTAATGAATGTGGTTTGGGAGTCACATGTTGAAATGTCACCCAGTATGGGTGTAATGTTCAGGAATCAACATACATTTTGCCGCGCAGTGGAGAACTAAAATGCATCTTGAGGATAAGTTGGAACTGTGACATCGGCCTTTTGCAGATGTCGCAGGGGACATTTTTAATAATCAGTCCTTCAAATGAATCATTTGTGTCTTAAATTCCTCATCTGGGACTTTTACGTTTTGCCTTACTTTCGCTCTTTGTGCCTTTGAATTGCTTCATTCATTAATAATTCAATAATTTAGTTCAATAATTAATATTCTTATCAGCTTCTTTCCATTTGTCCCTGCCCCTTGACACCCACACTTTGGACGACTTGGATTAATACAGTTTAACTTTGTTGAAACTCTGATTGGATGTTTCATACAGCGGCACTCTCTGGGACTCATAGTTGACTTTGCTAACATTTTTTAATCAACAGAGCACTTTTTTTTCTCTCTTTACAACACAGTTTCTCTTCGTTTCATGATTAATGGTGATTATCTGTGGAGGATTGTAACGACGCTTGTTTTTAATACCATGATAATTAGCTTAATTTCCTAAACAGCAAGAGTCTGTCTGTGTGTTTCCTGCTCGCATGTTGTTTCCAGTCTGTCTGTCTGCAGGTATGACAGTTTTCCTAAGCTCCTGATAGAGGAAGCTAAGTTTCCTGCACATTTCAAAGAGCTAACGCAAGACGAAAAATGGGAGACAAGGTCAGATATTTTCCAAAAGACATGGACTATGGATATTTTCCTATTAGTTGTTATTCCCAGGACAAGTCAACTTGTTTTCCTCGTTCAGGTACATCTAAAGACAGCAACAGGTTCAACACTAAAACACTTAAATAAAATATATACAGAGACACACACATGTATGTATAACTGACAATTTAACTGCATAATTATGAGCATAAGAATGATGATAAGTCCTGGAATGACTTGTGCAGCAGAGAACAAAGTGAACTTTTAACTCCGTGAACTAAATTGAACTAACTATGATTATGAGTGAGTGCAGCAGAGCAGAGCTGCAGAGGACAGACAGAGAATATTGATAAGGATGTTATAGCTGATCAGTCGGGTCCACACAGACCGGAGGTTAATTACTGAGAGGGATGCTGGGAAACAAAGTCGACCACTGAGGTTTCAACTCCTCTGGAGATGAACCTGCCACGGCATGTCTGCAGGAAGGCGACGAGGAAAAACAAACCAAGGAAACAGACCCAGGCTAAACAGTATCGACAACACTGTTGGCTGCTTCTTCTTTTCTTTTACTCTCTGAGTAAAGAGGGTGGGGTTCACCAACACAAAGTAACACCAGTGACACATATGTTGGGTCATTTAAAAAAAATCTATTTTCAACATTCTTCTTAACAGTATTAGAATGATTTGTCAGACGTCAGTTTTGAAATACCACATTTCCTTATGTGCAATCAAAACATACTTTTATTTAATTTAAGAAACTTGCTGTCGGGATTATTATTGTAGCAGCATTATTTACACGTGCGCGGAGAGTTGTGAAGTCTGTCAGTCTTTGTTGTCTGATTGACAGATGAACTGATATCAGTGAGTATAAATGTTTAAACTTGTGGCTCGTGCTACACCTACAGCATAACCCACAACATGTTTCCAGTGACAAATAAAAAGAAACTTTTTTTGGTAGATTTAGTCAACAAAAGCTTAAGATAGTTTAGTGACACTTTAAGCTTGATCTATGCTTCTGCAATAAATCTTTAAAGGGCCTTCGCTGTAGCCTGCACAAGTGGCCTTTGTGAGCATTGTCCGCACCAGTTTGTCTGTGTCACTCTGCGATTACACTGCCAAAGCACTAGTTGGTGCTGAGGTTACTATGGCACTGCACTGTTAAAAAAAAAATCATAAAAAAAACGGTAAAAAGTCTGGCAGCAAAGTTGCCAAACAGTTACTGTTAAATTACAATATAATACCAAATGTTACTTTACGGTAAGTTTCCATTGAAAATTACAGTTTTTTTCCGTTGCTTCTCGTTGTGATTTTACAGTCTATTGTTGGTAGAATTACAGTTGTGCACCATAATAAAAACATTTCCAAAGCGTAATAAATCAAGGGAACACTTAAAAATTAAGTTTGATTTACATCATTTACAGGTATGGCTTCTTTATCGTTCACTGTTGCCGATTTAATAAGAGCACTTATTTTCAACAACAACAGCCACTTTACATACATTTCTGTATATTGTGGCAAATTGTGGTTGATTTGAGAAGACAGTCAGTGAAACTGCTTCCTTTTCTCTGCAACAGCATGTGAACTCCCACTACAATTAATTACATTAGACTGAACAAGGAAGAACATCAATAATGGTGCAACCACCTACACTTATGGTGTCAAATGTCTGCATCTAATAACTGCATAAATAACCAGTGGTGGCTGGTGAAATTATCTTTGGGGGGGGGCGCACTTTTGCAACTCAGTTTTGAGATGCGCTCTAACCACATATCACCACTAGTATAAACCAAAGCACCATTATCATGCATCACACTACTTTAAAAGATTAAATTAACGTAAAAATACACAGTCTGTGTTTTCAGTCAATTATTATTTATAAGTACATTTCACCCGTCTCTCCTTCAGCTGAGAACATGCAGCCAAGCAGCTCATTCTGCACTGTCTCAGATGTCCCCTTAAACACAGAAACAGTCTGCAGGCACTGCTGCATCCAGAGATCCAACAAAGTCCAGCAGCCCCAGAAAATGCCAGGATTGCTCAAACACACCACAGACTTTAATGCAGTCTATTATCTTAGACAAAATGCGTCGGTTTTTGTCTCCCTCCTCATTATGTCATCTCATTATGCTCTATCCTGTAGCTTTCATTAAGCTGCGTAGCGATATTCACATTGCTGAACATTGTAAGACACATAGCATTTAGCATTTTCCATGTGGCTCCTAGTCTGTTCATTCTTTCTCACTTTTTCAGGAAAATGTATTAAATCCGTAATACCTGTCTGAATCCAGACTCGTTCTGTTCCTGGCAGCTGACAGAGGAGGCAGGAGAAACAAAACAAAGCTCCGGTCTCAGGACAGACAGTTAGCCAGGACTTCTTCTCAGACCAGTTTCTGGAGAAAGACCGAGAGTAATTTCTCCCTCTGTCTTGTGTTAGTTATTTGATTTTGTTGTACAGCTGGTGAGGTCCAGAATCTTTAATCCTCTTCTGTGGAACGGTTCAGTTTTTAGCACCTGAATTTGTATTATCCATGACAGAAAAACGCTCCTCCAACTGACTGTAAACAAAACACAAGCGCTGCGGTGAAATTCCGTTTGAATTTCCGGGTCTGGAGCGGTAACATCAGTCTTGTGGGCGGGGTTTGGGCGCAAAATTTCGCGCCCCAAGGTTCTCCTGTACTTTGTATTGGAGGGGGTTCCAGTGCGCATGCACCAGTTATAACGTAGGTCTATGGTAAAGATTTTTGCGCCCCAAAGGAACAGGAAATACGTCACACGACCGTTCAGTCGCATTGCAGTCGAGAACATTTTTAAACTCCACTTGAATGCAGATTATACACAGTACTCACGGTCTGTATAATGTATAGATCGTTTATTTAAATTTTAATGTTTTTCTAAAATTATTTTATGTGATTTCTATCTTCTTCTTCTTCATGTGAGACAGGTGGGGCGGCGCCCCAGCGTCCTCTATTGACGAGCCGCCACTGTAAATAACCAAGATGTACTGTGAAATTCAAAACCATGAACATGACAAACAATTAATAGAACTTGTAACTTAAAGAATGTGACATGAAAAGCAGGAAAATAGAGAAATTATGTTCATATGCTCATCTCTAGTACCCAGAAGCCCCAAGACACGCCCACAGTTTACTGAACACGATGTTACAAACTGCTCATGAATAAATAACTGATTATCAACATTATTAGTCAAGACTGCATAATAATAAAAGAGATTATGGAAAAAGATGAGAAAGAGGTGTCTACTAGTATAATAATAAGCTATAAAAACAACCCACTTTTTTTAGATGCCTCATAGTTTTTATTAATTTTGCAAAACATTTTAGATCAGACCATCTGGCCACAGACAGATATTGCCATAAGGAATATATACAAATATGATCATTTTATTCATTCATTAATATAAGAATTATTGCACTATACTTGATTTGAGTGTGATTTGAAATAAAGAGAACTTGAGAAGTGAGCCTCCACTTTTGAAACATATCTTGTAGCAGGCATGTTTATCAAGCTCTGCAACCACCCATGAAGGGAGCACTGGAGTGGAAAACAAAATCACCTTTGTCTATCAAACAATACCTCTACAGTATGTACTGAATGTCTTCCATTTGTATCCAGGGGGAAAAACTGCTGAGCTTATTATAACAGGTTCCATAACAAAAAAGAAACACATTTATCTGAGTGAGACAGACAAAAGAAGGGAGTGAAGTCTAAAAAGCAAAAGTGCTGCTTTCAAAATGTTTTTGTGATAACCAACAAGCACCTGTTAGAGCATGTGTTGCTGCTCGATGGTATAAATGTTGCTGTTGATGACCAGATATTCTTCATCTGGAGATAAAGTGGACTCATTCTCGAACCTGCAACACTGAAGAAAACAAATTCAGCGCACAAATCTTACAGTATTCAAGTAATAAGCAGCTCGGGAAACTGCTGGAAAACAAACAAACAGCAACAATGACCAAGAAACAGACTTGATTATGTGGCCTTTAGTAAAATACCTTTTCTTACAAATAACACAGAAGTTGCACAGTGGAAACCTTGTAGCACATTACTGTTCAGAGAAAGTTTGTGAGGAAATAACAAAAATTCCACACAGACAAAGATGCACTGCAAGATGAGAACAGACATCTGTAATTAACAAGAACATGCTTTTCCCTCAGGTACTGTGGACCTGCAGGAAAGAGTCTTACACGCATAGAAACAATGACCCCAACAAGCAAAGAAGATCTCTAATCTAAAAAACTGAAAGCAGAAGCATTAATATTCCATTCTGTGAACATGAACAGTACCCAGCACCATGAGGTGCAGCAGTGGGCCAAAGAAAAGATGTTAAAGGAGAAGACATGGAGTCCACTGGATGAACTATTTAGATCAGGAATGCAGTGGTGAATAAAGGGTGAGTGAATCTAGGCAGCTGTGCTCATCAAACCATCTCTGTGAGATGTTTATCAGGCAGGCGGCAAAAAGGCGACAATAAATATTTCTCAGAAATGGCAAGAAGAAAAATAAATCATGTCACAAATTAATGTTATTAATGTTTGCAGCTTCTGGGATAGTTAAAGAAATATTACACAGCCAGTCAGGAAGTCTGACAATAAGATGTCACGCTGTGGACTAACACAGATGTTAAACAGCTGAAATGAAGCCAACAGTGCTTAACTTTAGCCCAGAGGCCGAGCTGAAGCTGCGTAATAGTAGCAGGTTGTTTGTGAACATATGGACTAACAGACGTCATTATTCTATGTTTCTAAAATGGAAACATTCTGTCCATCATTCACCATGAACCTAAGACCCCTCAGAGTTTTTCTAATAAAGATGGACCACTTCCTAATTAAAAATATAACTATGTTGTTAAAACTACACTTCCCATGAGTCTTTAAAATGTGCTCTGTACTCTGCTTCGTTACAGAAAAAAAAACGTATTATCAGCACATAAACACGCACGGAAACAAAACGCTGGTACAATTAAGTAGTTAAAATGAGCCGCGGTCCCATTAACTGTGTGTTCTCATGAATTATTCAACAACTGTAATCAAATCTTATTATGTATCCTGTAGTATACAACATTCTGCAAGGAGCCAGTAGAAATACTTTGCACGTCCTGTAATTGAAATTGCACTTGAATGTTCAATGCAGTACTTTTACGAGTATTTTGAGACAGCGCTACTTTTACAGTTCTCAAGCTGAATACTTTATTGTGAGCATCACAATACAGAAAGACCTATGATTTGATATCAGTGGAAAGTAAAGGAAAGTAACTAACTACATTTAGTTAGATACTGTACTTAAGTAACATTCAGAGGTACTTGTACTTTTTGTTTATTTTCTTTGTAACTGTAGCTACAGGTTAATTAGCAAATTCAGACTAATAGCAGATTCACACTAAACAAGCAAAGAAACAATCGTTTCTTTTGAGAAAACAGTAACAGTTTACTGCACCCTGAGATTACACTGTGACAGCTCCAGGCCTGTATGTCAATGCACACTGCACAATAATCTGTTTACAGTCTCATTTCCCTCATAAAGTATTACAGCATATTTTTGAAGCTTGTTTGAAATATTTGTTTGAGTACTGAAACATCAATAAAACTATATTTATTTATTTATTTATTTTGCAGTTATATATCTGTGTCTAATAACTGCGATGAAAAATAACATTAAAAGTATGTGTTTTTAATTCTTTTTAAATGATGCATTTGGATTAACTCACTAAGTACATGCACTGAAACTGAGGCAGCCACAAGCAAAAACATAATCCATATGTGTTGTGTGTAATATCACAGTGCAGTAAGCAGCTTTGTGGAACAGCCTCACGCTGCGTTCTCCCCATATAATAAGCAGCAGTGTAAAAACATCACCATATTTTTCTCTACAGTCTCCATTTTTGTTCCCCCTGCTGCCGCGCTCACGTTCCGACTCTCACCTGTAGGTGGCGCTCAGAGCGCGAGGGAGACGGCAGCTCCGAGCCTCTCCGTGGCCGGACGGAGGTGGGAGAGAGAAAGGCAGAGAGACGTCGAGTTAGAATGAAAGAGAGGGAGAGAGAGCGTTTAAAAAAACAGAAAGCAGCTTGGAAACATTTATTTACTGTATCAGGAGGAGATGGAGAAAGACAGAGACTCTGACCGTTTGAACTGAAGAGTGCTGCAGGTAAAAGTCCTGTCACAGCGCACAGTTCCACTTCTTTTCTGACTGATTTGGCTGATGGGGCTCGGACCTGTGGCTCCGGGCTCCTGCTCACAGTCACAGTTTAAACAGTGACAACAGAAAAAGATGCTGAAGACGCAGGTAGGAGAAGTGTTCGAAATAAAGAAAGAAATAAAAAAGACATCAAATGTTGGGAAATCCACAGAGTTCGTCGGGGTGGATGCTCGCTCCGCCTCCCTGTATAGTGCATAGAGCGCGTATGGGGGAGGCTGGGTTGGGGTGGGAGGGGGTGAGAGGGAGAGAGAGAGAGACAGGGAGGGAGGGAAGCGCGAGCGCAGCCGTTTGGATTCACTCCACTTTCTCATCACACGCAGAACAGCCGTGCGACCTGCTCCGTGCTGGACCGGGAGCGGACTGAGTTTGAGGCTGCAGAGCGGTGACCGCGCGTCGGGGTGGAAACTAACCGGACCACCGCTACTGGCAACTCCCGGACCTGCTGTTTGTCGCTTGGGTGATTTTTAGACGTTTTTTCATCTCTTCCTCCACTGTTCGGGGGCTCCGTCCGCTTACACCACCACTATCATCACCTCCACCCCACTACCTCCCTAAACGTGCCATCAGCGGAGGATGCTGCCGCTGCCGGTGCAAGCCGCCCGGTAGTAACGTTTGCCACGGAGTAAGAGTGAGTGAGTGACCCCGCTGTCCGGACGGGTCTTCCCAGGGCTGGGCTCCAGGCTCTATCCGTTCCCCCGGTGAGAGGAAGGACCGCTGGGTTGACGCGCAGCGCTGGTCACGACAGTGAAAAGTGGACAGAAATTGTGAGAGGAATTGGAGGAATGATTGCACTTGTCTGTCCAACTGGATTGTTTGATTTGTTTTAAGATCTTTTTGTCGACGTTGTGGATTGTTGTTTTTCCCCCGGAGGTCTGGAGCGGCACCGACCGGGAGCCGAGGACGAGCCGAGCCTGTAGTCGGCCTGGAACGCTCAGAGCTGGGGAACCGCGCGGCTCTCACCAGGTCCAGGTAGGAACTTCTCTCCACAGAACCAAACCAGTCCACACACAGAAAAATGATCCCTACATCTTTTATTCCATAACAACAGTGCAAAAATTCTTCAGACATTTTCACCCAAGCCTCCTGTCGGTGTCGGAGACGCTTTACGCACGGGAACAGAAACACTAGATTCACTTTATTTTTCTATGTCGCCGAGATGACCACTTTACCTTAATTAAATAAGACACCCACTCGACGGAGGGTGGATATGTGGAGACACACGGGCGCTTAGAACCGTCGAAAACCTGATTTTTAAAACACTTTTTCTGAAATCAAACCCATTTAAAGCGATTGAATATTTGTATACTAATCTGTTCTGATAGGTATTTTACCTATATTACTCTACAGGGGCATTGATCCGTATCGATCTCTGTGCTTTACATTACCTCCCTGACTGTCAGTAATAAAATACAGCTCCCCGTGGGTCACTCCTGGGTTCCTAACCTCACTGAAACGCAGTCAAAATACTACAGTAATCCTGTGTAGAGCATTCAGAAGGGGAGTACAGTAGGATACGTGCACGGTCCCCTATAGTGCATATAGGGGCTCCATCATTGTAGGGTTTCATTATAGCTCCATCTAAGAGTTCTGCAGGGACTCTGTGTACAGAGGATAATATAAAATAGCTGCAAAAAGGTCGTCATTAGAATCAGAGGTTTGTCTGTAGTATTAGTGGTAATCTGTCTACAGCTACTCTGGGGCTGCTTACAGCAACAACACAACAGTCCATTCATCTGAGGCTGCTCATAAACCAGTCACACAGGCGAGGGAGCGTGTTTCTCTCTTCATATATATCTCTTAAATCCTCACACAGCACCCGAGGCCTCCTGGGCACCTGTAGCATCACATTTAACACCCTTTCCCCTTCATGTTTACCCCCCTCCACCCCAGCAGTTAGCATTATGTGCTGTTAGTATGAGTCCACAAAAAAGGCAGGTGGAGTTTCAGTGTGAGGTGGATGAAGTGGACGAGGAGGGCAGGTGTTGATGACTACAGACCTGCTGAGCAAGCATCAGGGAATCCAGTCCGTCCAGTCGCACCGGTCTCCGACTTGCCATTCCTCCTCCTTCCTTCTGCTGTGGAGAAGGGAGAGAAAGAGGGTGGGCGTCCGACCTGCTCTACATGATAGAGGGAGGGAGAGAGAGAAGGAGAAGGAGGGAGGGTGGTGGAGTTGGGTATTTACATGCAAACTGCATTCGCTTTTCCCTGACAGAGAGTGAGCCGTAGTAGTAAACGCTGCTGCTGCGGTGGTTTTAAACCTACATTAGCGAGCGCTGCGGTGGTGTCTCCTGGGCTTTTCTAGGTGGCAGACATGTTTCTGTTCACACGCTTGACCTCTGACCCCATCCTCTTACTTTCCCTGTCATCTCGCTCTTGTCATATCTCGTGAAACACTTGTGAAGTGAGAACACTTTAGTCGACTCCGGTGCTTCTCGTGACTCAGCCTGAAACCTGAGATCTTGTCACAGTCGCACTCGCGGCCTCGGCACAGATTTTGTGGAAATGGGGTCAACGTAGTTCCTGAATCTATCCACGTGCTTTGTCACTGGTTACAGAGTGGTGTAGCCGTGTTCCTCATAATTTAAATTTCCAGTTAAAGATCTTCAGCTGATATTATTGCCATAGAAATGTTCTACAGTTGCATGAAAGGCTCCTTAAAGCCTCTGAGGTTTAGATGGTGGTTTCTGGTCAAACTGCAGGATTCCCCCGGTGCATTATATCGGACATTGGCTCTCGTTTCTTCACTGTAACTTATATTCAGGTTTACTTTGCAGCCGCAGTGGCTGAAGTGGAGATACTCTCCGTGAGATTTGTGGCCCCCGCTGTCACACGAGCTTCTGCCGCTGCGGTGTCGAGGGGCGAGGTCTGAGGTCTGATACCAAGCTTTGGGATTCCTCTGCGCCTCGTCTAATTTGAAAGCGCATCCATCCACATTTGCCCAGATCAGAAAACAACAAACGTCACGGTCATCACACGGCTCTGTGGGAGGGTGAGGGAGGATGGGAGGTGGAGGATTAGTCAGTGGGGAGAGGAAGAGGATGAAAAGAAAAGAGGAGGAGGAGGAAGGGGGAAGGAGGTCGCGCAGAGTCCGTTCTGCACATTTCTGCGTAAAAATTGGAGATCTGAGCGAGCCGCGCTGCTAATGCCCGTCATTAAAGTGGGAGCTGGGAGAGTGGAAATGGGTTTGGTGTGTGAAATGGATGCACACACACACACATTCACATCCTGCTCCGCGGAAAAAGAGATGTTCTCGCTCCAGATTTACGAGTTTTCACGGCAGGTTTCCCTCCTTTTTTTTGTAGTTTAGGTGGAGCAACAACAAGAGGGTGAACAAAATGTGGAAGCTGAAAACTCACGTTAATAAACAGAAGTATTATTAGAGAACAGAGTCATTTCTCCCACATGATGTGGCTGGTTAGTCGAATACTCTGCTGTTAGGATGTTGTTAGAAACGAGCTGTCACAGCACAAACACACTCTTTATAAAAAAAGCTCTAGTTTTACATTAGAATCTAAAGTGAATATTAACACAAATCAGATCTTTTAAGGTTCCTTTTGTTGGCAGGTTACTCAGTCACATATACGATGACCTAAACACTTGGTTACACAAAGATATTCCTACAGAGCAGGGTCTCCACACCTCGTTGGTCCCTAAAAAAACAGAGGTCCGATGCCCACCCACCCCCACCATTTAAGCCGTGCAGCTGAAGCTGGGAACTTGGGGCATGATGCTGCCGCTGCTGTGCACAGGTGGAAGTTTTGACCTGATGGTGATGCTAGGAAAGAGCTTTTACTGTTTCTTTAATCCAAGATTTTCTTTTCCTTTAGGGCAACTAGATGAGAACAGGCACACACCCACCGTTCGACTTGCTTTTGACAGCCATCATATCTGATGTCATTCACTCCAGGCAACTGACATCACTTTGGAAGCTTTGATTAAAAACAATAAAATGATGGAAACAGGTTCAGCAGGTCGCCAGAATCTTCCAAGATTATCCTGAGGGAATCATAAACACACACAGCTAATTTCATGTGAGGGTGTCCTGCAGACGTGCAGACACTTTACTGTAGGACGGAGGGACAGATGTCACCGTTTCCTGCCATAAACGGGACTAAAAGCATCTTTACTGAGCCAACCTTATATTGCTGTATTGATTTTTTGGGGGTCTGTCAGTAGAAATTGGGGTTAAATGAGTTTGATGGCTTGGAGCTCGCTGTCTTCTCACGCTCTCAGCACCAGGTGTCATTTCACATCCTCATGCTAAAACGCACACCTCTGCATATTTACAGTAGCTGATGCACGAGCAGCTGTAAGATGAATGTAAGAAGAATTCATATGCAGAACCTGTTTTAAAGCTGCCAATCAGACATTCGTGCAGCGCTGGTCACTGCAGTGGAATATGTGAAATGTTCCCAGAGGTCTGGAGCGGCACCAAAAATCTAGTTGACTGAGCTGAAACAAACCTCTTCAGAAATTGCGTTTTGCATCGTCTCGATCTCCATCGCGGTAGAAATAGAAACAGTTTAACGTTGCTAGTGGTGATGTTGCACATTAGCGGACATCTCTAGCTGTAGTTTTATTTCATCCTCATGCTCCTGCTGTACTCTGACGTGGAATAAATATGTTGCTGTGGATTTTAAACAGCGTTCTCATGATGCCTGATCTTTACTTCCTACTAACCTGCTGTTTATCTGCCATCCACTCCCATAATCCCCTGCTGCTGCTGCTGCCAGAGGATCAGTGTGTGTGTGTGTGTTTGTGTCTGTGTGTGTGGATCAGAGGTTAGACAGCACATCCTGTCAGCGTAAGGTCACACGTTTGATCCCCGAACCAGTCAGATTTCCTGCCTCAGTGTCTCTGAGCAAGACTTTCAGGCTATACAACAGGAAGAAAAGAAGAACGCACCGAAACCAGTCACAAAACCCTTTCAACCGCTGAGTCAGCGCCTAATAATGCAAAGCGTCCTGTGTGACAGTGAAGTGGTAATCATGTGTCGCAGCTTCAGGCGCTCGCTGTGTTTGCGACACACACTGGAGTCACACTCTTTTCATTGTCACACCTGATAGCTGTCGTTGCTGCACACAGGCTATTGACACAAGGTGTGGACACGTTCAGATACTCTGACACACACCACACACACACTACCTGTGTGAGGTGTGTTTAGGTTGGAAAAGTATTTGTCTGCCAGCTGCTTCAGATCAATGAGTTTGTTTTGTCTGTAGGAACTTGAAATGTTCTAATCGTTGGTCAGAAACCCAAAGGTATTAAACGTACTGTCAGAAATATATGACAGTAAGTTTAATACCTTGTGTAATAACACAGCAAAGCTTTCAATTGTCACTTAATCAATTCATTAACTAAAAATTGAGCAAAAACTGAAATTTATTAGAATTATAGTAGAAATGTTATAATGGTCAAAATAGTTTATTGTACAAAGGATTAGAGGTAAAAATCTTTCTGAGGGTTTGAAGATTTCCACATTTGGCATCAACACAGAACCTTTATTTGGAGAAGTTTTCCCGCTCTCAGTTTACGTTAATAGTTTGGATGCTGCCACTGATGGTTTGAACACACGACGTTCACCTCAGAGCTCCATCAGACATGAACAACACTGAAGTGTGACGGAGATTCCTGAAAATTCTGTAACGACTTGTGTCTTTGTGGAAAAACCTTGCAGCCTTCTGATGTATTTGGACCAGACGTCTAAAGCTTTCCTCAGCCTTAAACTCACACAAACACACACACACACACAGGTGGTGTCAGGAGGCAGAGAGGCTTTGGCAACAGTTAGACATGTGTGTGTGTGTGTGTGTGCACGCACTAATCTGGATCAAACAATAGTAGTGAATAGAGTCATTAGAGTAATCCCCTTTGTGCTGCAGAGCGGGGGGACCACACACACACACACACACACACACACACACTGGACTGTCCAGAGAGCTCACCTCCACCATCAACATCCTGCCCTTCCCAGATCTGAAAACATCAAAGCGCCTTTTGATTTGGTCCGTGCGTGGTTGTGTGTGTGTGTGATATTTAATTCAGGCCAGGTCTGGTATGTGTGAACATGTATTGCTGGACATTCAAGTTAGTGTAGTTTATATGAAGAACACACATCTGCATGCACACCCAGGTATGAACACACACTTTCAGAACTGGTTTCCAGTTTGGAAACCAGCCACCGGCTTTGTGTTGCCAGATTCACCGGAACAGTCGTCATGTTTTAATGGTTTGTAATTGGTGTGATGATGTTCCAGTGTAATTACAGAACACATTACTGCAATTAAAAGATGATACCAGGGCTTATTCAACTTTTTGTGAAACACAGATGCCTTGATTTGGTTTCTGGATTCATGATAAATGGATTTTGGTAAGAAAAAGTGATTCACTAATTATCTCAAATTAACAGCAGTAGAATGAAGAGTAGCTCTATTAGCTGTCTGAAACTTTTAAACACTAATCTGGATTCAGTATCTGAGGTGACCAAACCTTTCCAACGTCTTCCCACTTCCTGCTTCTGAGGTTGTGAAAAGCAAAAGAAAAAATATTTGACTTACTGTGAATTTATTAAATGAAGGATATAGTATGCAGTTAAGAGTTCTCTGATTTCTCTTCTAGCCATTTAAAATGTTTCTTTAAATTAAGTGGTACAGTAGCCTCTTTTGTGCAATCAACTGCATTTTCTGCAAGAAAATAGCCTGAAATTTGCTAAAATTCTATAGAAACCTGGAATCTTTATGCATAAAATATATCAGATAGTTTCAAGATTCAGACTCTGACCACATGTTTAATTCTGTTTTTTATACTTCCTACTTTTGGTATCAAAGCTGGATGGATTTTTGAGTGTTTTTAATTTTCAGATGCTGTAGGAGGAAGGAGGAAAAACCAGATAACAGATCAGTGTTTCTGTGAATGTGTGCAGGGGGTGGGGCGTGTGTCGACTAACCAATAGACTGCCTGTTATGGAAATAAAGGTGGTTTGATTTTAAAGGACGGGCAGGAAGGCAGGATTGTTGAAAACTGTGGGTTTAGTTACAGATGCACGGTTCAACAAGAAATACCAAGAAGTTCAACAGCGGCTCAGTCGAACAATCCAGAGTTCAGATGTCCACTTTTATATGTTACAAGCTATTTCTACTATTTTCTGGTGTTGTGTAGTAGATACAAATATTTTTAGAAAGTGAAGTGCAGGATTTTTGAGCAGAGCTTTGCACCGTTGAGATTTGTCAAACATTCATTATAACGTTTGTACGGAGGAGTCGGTCTCTTCAACGTGTTGACAACTGCTGCAAATGAACAAAAACATTTGCTGTGTGGTTAAATCAGATTTACAGGATTTTTGCATCATTACACTGAGTTGTCTTTTATTTTTGTCAACTATTATATTAACTAGATGAACAGGAACAGATATTTATATCTGCTTGTTTTATGTGTAAACAAAGCCTCAGTTGATTTTCTAGAATATACCTCAGTATAATATTACAACCAGTTTATCATAACACCTGCTAGTTTATTTAATGTGTTAATGGTAATGTGTAATAACAGTGTAGTTAGTAAAGTTAGTAGTAGTATTTGATCCTATTTTGCAGTAGTTAGGTAGATATAGTGTAGTTTCTGCTCAGTTCTAATCAGAATCAGTTTTTTTTTTTGTAAAATTTTTCTTTTACATTTCTAAGAGCTACAGAAAGAAATGAAACATCTTTGGGAGTTATGACAATTTATAGGCCAAACTCATCTCAATCTATAGACTAAATTTCAGGCCGGCGAAGCTTTTATTTTGTCTCTTTTATACGTTGGTAAAGTCTTTTTTATAGAAACATTTAGACACATACTATATATGAGCATAGATATTGGATAAACCTTTCAAAGCTGAATATTAAAGGACTAACATGAAGCTACAGTGGGACCATATTTTTACAGTGGTGTTGTATAGAGTCAGATTGATGTAACAGCTCATCTGCCTAATGTAATGTGATGGAATGTATAGTAGTTAAGTTTGTGATGCAGGTGGGACATTAGCATGAAGACACACTCTGAATATCAATACTGAACACGCAGTGGGTGGTAACGGGGGCCGACGAGCTGAGTGCTCTTGTCCGGACACACCCGCTCTCTCTCTCCTTGTTTTCTATTGTGAGTCTTTGTGTCTAGAAAACACAGTAAAGACTCTGAGCAGGAGTCAAACAGGCAAACAGTCACTGCCTGGCTCTTTACACATGGAAATGTTACTGTCCCCACAAACTCCTCAGTGTGATTGTAATGTTAACACACACACTCACACAGGCAGTTTGTTGGCCCTGCCTCTTTGTACGCAAACAGACACACTCTGCCTAATGCGCACACTCATACACACACTAACAAACACACACTCATAGTGGCTAGTTGGTGAGAGAGTTTTGGACTGTGGGAAAGAGACAAGCTGGACGATCTCTGGCTCACCCACGATCATCCCCGAGGAGACAGCACACAAACACACACACACACACACACACTACATGTGAACAAACATGTTAACATGTGAGTTCATGCAGATGCACAAACAGGAATTGACTGCACTTAGACTTTTTTTAACTCTCAACTCTCTTGACATTTGACCCTGAGATTTATTTTAGATCACTGAATTCTCACGGCCCGTGAGTGTGTGGTAAGATGTGAGCACCGTGTTTCCACACTGTATGTTACCGTTTACATGACAGGCCACAGAATTCACATTTCACATGTCCGCAGTGAGATAAGAGCAGTGGGTCACAGCAGAGCTTTCTGCATTTGAGTCGTGTGTGATTGTGCAGTGTTGCACAAATGCATTTTTTGCTGAATGTATATGTTAAATTAGATTTTTAACCAGGTTATTAGTCAGGTTAAGTTCACGTACCAAAAACTTGTCTGTTCAGATAAATCTTTTCTTTAATTCTCTGTCATCAGATTTCAATCAGAATTTTGTTCATTTTAGACAATACTTATTCAGACAAACCTGTGTTTGGCTCCTCGTGTTAAGGCAACACTTAACATTTGAAAGTTTTTCTCTTTAAAAGCCTGTTAACATCCTGTAAAGGTATTAGTATTGAAACACTTGACCTGTCTGATCAATGTGCTGCACCAATCTGAGCTTTAGAAACTTCGGTTCATGATGACGTCTTTTGAATCTCGCAGATTTGAATCCCTTTAACTAACAACAATCATCTACTGTATCTGTTATTACAAACTTTGCTGAAATCCTCAAGATTCTATTTTGAATTTGAGCAGCAGTTTCTAAAGGTACTAAAAAATGTTACCCTGAATTTTGTGAAACATGTCAAAAATGATGCAGAAGAAATCCAGAATATTTGATGGAGTGATGCAGCCATAGAAACACAGAGTGTAAGTTTGAATCATTCACTCGGGGTAAACATCATAAAGAATATGTAAGCATGTGTCAGACAGGAAGGAATAAGATGATTTTATCAGTTTTAAAATGTGAAGAACATCAGAATCCTCACAGAAATCTGGGATTCGAGTGTCTTCACTCGAGAACAGTTCATTCATCTCAACCTGATCCTGTTTTACTGTTCATATTTCAACGCTTCGTGTTGCTTCATTATGCCAACAATATTCTAAAGAGCTGCATTATTTCCTCATGTGTTCTGTTTCCAGTTTCATATTCACCTGCTGGCAAAACATGATGTCACCGTTAAGCAAACTCTTGCTTTCAGGAAAGAAGAGTCGAAGCGCGTTGTCTTGTAAATATACAGTAGTTGTTGTTTTTTAAACTGTAACCTGGAAAAAAATCTGTCAAACATCATTTTCACTGAGAGTTTACAGTCAACCCAGTGCAGACAGTGTTGCTGTATAAGCAGGTTAAAGCGTGCACCAGTATTTAACATTTATAAGCTGTAGGTAAAGATGTAAGTGCCATGATGAAGGACATTATACATGCTAATTAACATAGTTTAGTGTCACATATTTATATGAGGATATATGACACTATACACTCATTGGAAAGTCAATACGGAAATATTAGGTATTTCTGTAGAAGGTGTGTATTTGTCGTCACATCCTAACACAGTTATCTTTGCGACAAATGCGACTCTGTTAGCTCTGGTTTAGTACAGACAGACTGTTGAGTTGAGGGTTACATTAGCAGACTGGACATCAGCCAGTAAACAGCATTGTTTCAGCTCCATTTCCACGGTGATGTGTGAAATGCTGCAGGGTCAGACGTCAGGGGTCGGGCTATTTGGCAACTCCGGAGAAAAATGTGAGAAAAAAAAACACACACAAACACATACCCTTATTTTACACTGTAACACACTTAAACACACACAGAGGTATTCACATTCACATTGACACTTGCAAACACCACCCCCCCGCATGCACAGACACACACAGTCATTCACAGTCGCACTGAGGTAATTAGGTGTTTGTGTGTCACAGCGGGGAGCAGAGCAGCCGACACTTAGGATGAACAGCTGGACAACAGCAACGTCAAGCATTTGCTCCTTTCAGCTTCTCAGCCGCAGGGATTCTCCTCTTTTCTCAGGTTTACTGTGTATCGTTATCTGAATATCTGAGTTTTTAAACCTGTCATGAACATTTGTTCACTTTTTTATGACATCTTCTAGACTGAAAGATGAAAAAGATGAAAAGATTGATTGATTAAACATATAAACACCCAGCACCCAAAATCAATTTTCTCTGTTTTTAAGAGCTACAAAAAATAGTTAGTAGCTATTTTGATAACTGATTAAATCAGTTCTCCCATATTAAACTGAGAAAACCATTTCGTTATGGAAGTGCTTGTATGTACACTACCAGTCAAAAGTTTGGACACACACAGGAATGACCATGTGTTTCATGAAAAGATACATGTCTTCAGTTGT
>JAUMHL010000030.1:27367428-27406501 GCA_032362345.1 Sandelia bainsii
TGTAGTGTGAACTTTTTACGTTTTCCATAAATTTCACCCGAAAGCCAAATATCCCTAACTTTTTGTGAATAGTGTATATGAAAAAAATGTAAATGGCTGCATGCAAAATAAAAAAAAATCCAAGGTACTATGAGTCTGCAGGTATAATTGTAAAAAGTCAGGTGTCAGTCATGCAATATTAAAGGCCTTTTATACCATTATACCTTTAGAGTCAGAGTACCATGGATTAGGACACAAGTCTTTGACTTCAAAAGGCAAAATGTTACTTTTTACCATAGCGTCCTGCAGTTCTGTAAAAAGATGGACATACCCATATGGGACATCATGTTGCGTTGTTAGTATCATATCATTATTAAGCCATATACCCTCCACAGAAAACATATAGTTTGTTCAACTGCTGTAACTATTGTGGCTGGCCTGCAGTTTACAGTTCATTGCCAGGTTCAGCTTGGTTTTCTGTTCCAGATCAGTGGCTCAGGTAATTAGATTAAACCAGGCTTGTGTTGTAGGACTGCATAGTACAAATAAAATATTCCCATAACTCTCAGGAATGATGGACAAAGCAGCTAACATCAAGAAATAAGTAAAAATATTACATTTTCTTTAGGGGATGGGATAAAAATAGTCTAATTTACTGACCCCTCGATTGTGCAGTTGTCACATTGTGATGCACAATTTGAGGTGAATGTTTCGCCTCTTAAACCACTTCATGGAAAAGTTCACCTGTAAAACAACATGCTGCTGTGTTTTATGTGTACATTATATGTTCACATCAGGACTCAGTTCAGTCTGAGCATCGCAGCTTCTTCTTACGAGTGGGTCCAGAGATTTTCTTGTCCACCAAACATTGCAGTGGAACCTTTGGCCCTGTTGGCGATAACGGGGAGAGCTGCAGGACAACACGGCGCAGTGACTGCACATAATATGCTGTTCAATTATCCGTGCAGACAGATGGTGAAGTGGAGGTTGAGCAGGGCGTGGGATCGCTGCATGTAGTCACATATTAGCCACTGATTCAACTTCACCTTTGGGCTCTTGGGTGAGACGGCGATACGTAATGTCGCCGTCAGCGGGAAGGTCCCTTTTGTCTGTGCAGCATTTTCATCCTCGGCTTCCTCCTGCTCTCTTCTCTCCCTGACTGCAGTGCAACCTGCCAAGTTTCCAGAGAGCCGTGCATGACTTAATCTGAGTCAGGCATGAGATTATCCACGAGGCTTATTGGTATTATTGCTCTGGATGCGGCTCATTGCATTTCAGAGAGCTGCAGAATGCATTTCACTTAACGTGCGTTTGATAAGTGATGCTTTAGAGGCAGTGGGTCAGCACTGACTGACAACCCTAACCTGCTTAAATGGTCCAGTGGAAGCACAGACATGTACATCTCTACATTTAGACTAAAAATATTTCATATTTTAAAATCAAGCCATCTGGTTTTAGTTAGATTTTTCAGGCAGCCACTGCTGTCACTTAATTTCAGTAAATGTTACAATGAACAGTCTCTTACTAGCTCTTCATGGATCTTTCAACTTAACCTCTATCCTATTCTGTTATGAATATTTAATTTGACACAAACATATGAGCTGTAGCTTTGTCCAGAGCTTTCAGCTTGCATCTCCTGGCCTTCCTCGGTGAATGGAGCCAGGAAAGTTGAAGGAAATCCTCAACAGAGGCAGAGCTTGAGATGAGGTTAGAAAGGTCAGACAACAATCATTAAAGTCAACAAAACAGCTTTTTATTTATTAAGAATTCAATTCAATTTATTAGTGTTGTTTGATCAGATCTCTGTTAACTCTAACCCTAACCCACACAATGTCATCACATTTGTGACTCAAAAATTGTGTAAAATACCTGCTTCTCTAAGTTTGATCTAAGAAATCAATCAAATCAAAAGAAATTTGGCGAATTCTATGTTTTTGTACGACCTCATCACCCCTCCCGATCTGTCATATTGTGGTTCCATTATGATTATCTCTTTTCAAGTGAAGGATCTCTTCAAATATAGAGCTCATCAAAGACCTAAGAATATTTGAGAACAGAGATCTATCATTATCCTCAGTGGCTGATAGTGTTTCCAAAGAAGACAATATGAAGATTAAATATTTCTTTCACAACCAGCTGATTAATCAACTAAGCAGAGGCAGCTCAAAATGATTTGAAGAGTCCACACTGCACTACCTTGTAATTCTAATGTAATTTAGTCAACAATAAACCAGACAGGATGTTAACTGGTATTGATTATGTCTCTGCAATAAGTTCCAAGTCTCTGCAAGCTGATTGTGCTCTGAATAAACTAAAACCAATAGACTCATAGAAGGAAAAGACAAGTCTAAAGATGGATGGTTTGATTTGAAAAATGGTCCGAAGAGAGGAGTTTGCTGTAGCAAATCAGCTAAAACATGGACAGAATGAAATCTTTTCATTTATGAAACCAGTTGGGCTCGCTGGTTAATTGTTAACGAAGAGATAAACAGTGTTTATATTTGCTGTACGCCTGGGCAACACGGCCTTGGAGAGCAGCCAGCGCTGCCGTGGCCTCATTACAGCAGCACTGTGCTCCGGCAGCTCAACTGTTCAATACACAATTCTTAGAAGCTGTCAATAATTCACCACTGTTTGGTGATGTCTGCTGGTTAAAGCCACATTGGAGATAAGGAAATCAATGAGCAGGAGAAATGATAATTTCACTTTCATGCTTTCTTTAACTTTAACCTCTGTGAATTGGATCAGTGACTTCCACGGTCACCCCCAGGTGCAGGTGATGGTCTGTCACAGTGTGTGATCCTGAGCAGAGAGGAAAGATATTTATTATGTGGCAGTATGAACTAATCTAGTTTAAATGAAAACGATTCATATTCCGTTTGCTGATGTTCTAAAACGATGTTCACTTAAATGATTGTGTGAGAAATTTTCCCACATTGACAATATCACAGTTTCACATATTCTGTATCATCTTGTTTCAGCTCTTCATTGAAGACATATGATGTTTACACTGAGTACAATATTCAAACCTGTTTTTTACGGCTCCAGCATCCCAGAAGATAGAAATATGTGGATTTTTTTTAGCATTACATCACAGAAAACTGCTCAAACCATTCCTTATCAAATAGATACAGATTTTTTTTGTCCATTTAAAAAATGTTAATTTGATTGACTAATTGGTGCAACTCTAGACTAGCTCTGTCCAGTGGTATTTAATATTCACCTACCAGAACGTCTGCAGCTCATTTGTTCTTATCTTAAAACCTATCCTTAAACTAAACACGTTTTGGTTTGTAGAAGTCACCACTCCAGGCATTGGTCTTCCTCTCTAATTATTGGCAAACGTGTGTTTCACAAAATGTCAAACCATTTTTTTTTAAACCTAAAAATGTTAGAAATAGAAATAAAATAGATTACATGTCTGTTTCCTTGGACTAAATCATAGCAATTTTCTTTTTTCTTTTGTCTTTTTTCTTTGTTTTATTAAAATCTCAAAAATCTCACTCCCTTTAGCAATTTTTTTTATTGATTTGAATTTTAGGAGATTATTTTGCTGAGTGCAAGCTTGGCTCAGATCCAGCTCTGCTTTAAAGAAGTAGACGGCCTTAAAATTTAAAAATCCTAATTACATTATTGTAAATCCTAGATGAAGGCTAAAGAAATGCTGAACCAGCAGCACCTGGGACATTTGATTCAGCTGTTCAACAACCAGTTCATTTGAAACCACATGCAGACCTACATTTCCAAACAGCAGCGGCATTGAACAGAATTATAATTAGAATAGTACTGAAGTATTAAGTGTGTTGAAAGATGTTGTAAGGACGATGCTCTAAGTGATATTCTACCTCATAACTGACTAATTACCTCCATTTATTTTGGTTTGGCCATATGAAGCCACATTGTGGCTGATGTTCGGCTGTCCTCTCCGGTCTCCTAACGGGCCCTGAGGAGCCAGAGCTTTTCTGATAATGAGAGGAATATTAACATTCACTCATCTGCCCATTAGATGCCAATGACCCAGTGTGGATGTGTTCAGCTTTGACCGTCTATTATGTTTTACACACAACAGAAAAAATCCTCCACCTCAGGAAAACACAAAGAGCTTTGTAGCATTTCATTAGTAATGGTCATGAGTAAGTTAAAGAATTTAAATAATAATAATAAAAATGTAACTGAGGTTATAATGAGAATGTGTCCGAGCTTTAAAGGATTGTGTTCTACATGAAGTGACTCACATGTAACTATTTACAGTGTTTGTGTGTGATGTAGACACATGGAAGTGTAGAATGAACAGAGGACTCCATATATGTTAACGGCAAAACTTCCATTTGATTTTCATATTTTGACTTGCATTTATATTTTGTGGAAAGTGCTGCCAAAGACAAAGAATGTGTTTTTGACACACAGCTTTGGTTTCTTTGTAACTAAAAATGACCTAAACCTTGAGAAAGTAATTTAACTCTTACTCACTGAAAGAGTCATTCTTGATGCCTCAGCCACATGACAACTTTTTTTGTGGAAATGTGTGCTTCTTGTGACACAGTGTTTGATTGTGAAAATGTAAACCTTTTCTCTTGTCCTTGTAGGTCAGAGCCAACGACGCAGACTCGGGCACCAATGGAGAAATCGACTACAGTCTACATCAAGCATCAGAGACTGTCCAAAGGCTCCTGCGCATTGACCGCACCACCGGCATCATCTACGTTAAAGGCATGGTGGACCGTGAGGAAGAGAACTTCCTCAAGTTCTCTGTGGTCGCCAAAGATCGTGGACCAAACTCGAAGAGCTCCAAGGTCATGGTGACCATCAATGTCAAGGACCAGAATGACAATGCACCAGCCATCGAGATCCGTGGTATTGGCTTGGTGACGCACTACAACGGTGTGGCCAACATATCTGAGGACATGCCTATTGGTACACCAGTAGCGTTGGTCCAGGTATCAGACCGTGATGAGGGAGAAAATGCAGTGGTGACTTGCGTGGTTGCTGGTGACGTCCCGTTTCAGCTTCGACCTGCAAGTGAGTCAGCCAATGATCGGAAGAGGAAATACTTCCTGCAGACAACAACCCTCCTGGATTATGAACGTGTTAAGGATTACAGGATTGAAATTGTTGCTGTAGATTCTGGGAACCCAGCTCTGTCAAGTACCAACTCCCTTAAAGTCCAAGTCACAGACATGAATGACAACACGCCAACCTTTTCCCCTTCAGTGCTTGAGGTGGAATTTGCAGAGGGCAACCAGCCAGGTGACAAGGTGCTGGATGTTGTGGCAACAGATGCAGACAGTGGCACCAACGCAGAGCTGGCCTACAGCATTGTCGACTCCTCAGCCAGCAGGCTCTTTGAAATTGACACCAACACTGGGGAGGTGCGTGTGAAGAATTTGTTGGATCGGGAGGAAAAAGATCGTCATGAGTTCTATGTAGCAGCTGCAGACAAAGGTGTTCCTAGTAAAACTGGCACTGCTACTGTGGTAATTAATGTTCTGGATCGCAATGACAATGACCCCAAGTTTATGCTGAGTGGCTACAGCTTCTCTGTCATTGAGAACATGCCTCCCCTCAATCCTGTTGGCGTGGTGACTGTCACTGATGCCGATAAGGGGGAGAACGCCCGAGTGAGGCTGTTTGTGGAACCGGACAATGGCAAGTTTGTCATCCAGAATGGCACAGGAACCATTCTGTCCAGCATCTCTTTTGATCGCGAGAAGGAGAGCACCTACACATTCCGCCTGAAGGCCGTGGATGCTGGTGACCCACCTCGTTCCTCCTATGTGGGTGTGACCATCAATGTCCTGGATGAGAATGACAATGCCCCCTATGTCACCAAACCAGCCAACTCCTCCTATACATACCTGACGCCTGTCACCCCACCAGACACCCGTGTAGAAGTTGTAGAGGCTGAGGACATTGACTCGGGACCTAATGCGGAGCTGGTCTACACCATCACAGGCGGAAACCCGTACGGCCTGTTCCACATATCGCCCACCAGTGGGGAGATCACACTGGCACAGGAATTCACTGGCAAGCACAACGGGCTACATCGCCTTGTGGTGAAGGTCAGTGATAAAGGCAAACCTCCGCGCCACACCACTGCCCTGGTCCACGTCTTTGTGAATGACACCAAGTCCAATGTCTCTGTCATTGAGGCGCTGGTTGGACACAGCCTCTACACACCTTTGGACAGAGACATTGCTGGAGATCCCAACTATGCCCTTGCTCAGCGCAGCAACATCCTGTATGGCAGTCTTGCAGGTATTGCTGGTGTGATTCTGGTCATTGTAGCCGTGGTGGTCATCAGACACCGGCTGCAGAAGGACACCAAGAGTGGCTACCAGGCCGGCAAGAAGGAGAGTAAGGACCTGTATGCTCCAAAACAGGGCCCCAAAAATGGCAAAGGGAAAAAGACCAAGAAAGGAAAAGCTCCAAAACCTGCAAAGCCACTGGAGGAGGATGAGGAGGCCAGCCTGCAGAAAGGCCTCAAGTTCAACCTCATCAACGACAATGTCAATGACAGTCCCAGAATCCATCTGCCCCTTAACTACCCACCAGGAAGCCCTGATCTGGGCCGCCACTACCGCTCCAACTCCCCTCTGCCCTCCATACAGCTCCAGCCACAGTCACCCTCTGCCTCCAAGAAGCACCAGGCTGTTCAAGACCTCCCTGCCACCAACACCTTTGTGGGAACAGGCGACAACAACTCCACAGGCTCCGACCAATATTCGGATTACAGCTACAAGGCCAACCCACCCAAATACAGCAGCAAACAGGTAGGAGACTACGCAAACACGGCAATGTACCACAGGGACATCTATTGGACCAACCGGGTGTGGTAGTCTTGCTGGGACTTACAGTATTTGGCACAGCCAACATTCTTCCACCAAAGCTGCACTGATTCCCCTGCACAGCACCCACAACCAAATGGCTTTTATTTTTGGTTTTGTTTTCTTTTTGCCATTTTACCATTTCTGTTCTGTTCAGATTTTGGTTTTCACCTCAACATGGACCCCACAATATTTACACCATGAAGGATTACATAAGGGATAGACCAAATATGGGCTTACCAGTATGTATCAGCTTTTATTTGACTGATATTTGGTAACCATAACCCCAAAATGAACTCTGTTGATTGAGAACATACTTTTGGGTGGTTTTGAACATTTGAGTTGTTTTTTTTCTGTTCATGTTTCCCAATCATACATCATAATGTTCGATTGTTGCAGTATTTTGCTAAATTACAACGAAAAATTTCTCAAAGTGAAGTTTTATAGCTTTCCTAGAAAAAAAGAAAAATATATATGACGTGGGATTTTTTGCTATTGATATAGCAACTCCCATATGGGTCTATCCTTAGTTTCTGTATATTTTTTATTTTGTTTTATTTGTGTTTAGCTTTACATTTCCACAGTGAGTTAAATTATGAGTTTCTCCTTTTATTATTATTCACAAGTGTTTTGAATCTGGACTTCTTTGTTCGGCCATTGAATGGTTCACACTGACATCCTCATTAAGTCTGAATGTGTTTTTTTTTTCCTCGAGAGCTGACTCAAGGTTTAAAGCTTCTCTTTATGACCGGATCAGCTTGTTGAAGTGTGACAAAGAGTGACTGTGAATTCCTGAGTTAGTTTTTTTTGTACCCATTTTTATTGTTTCTTGGCTTTCTTTGGCCAGGAACTAGACTGGCTGAGCAGCACTTTAGAGTGTTTCCACCCAATTCTGACCAATTTAAGGTAATTTCAGCTTGGTCAGGGAGCCAAGCAGTGAAGAAAGAAAGGGAATAAGAAAGAGAAGGCAGAGGAGGTTGTAAAAAGCTACTACACTATGAAGGAAAAGGTACACTAAGACTAAATAGAACAATTTCTAACCTCTACACCTCCTGTCAGGTCAGCTGAAATACAGCTTTTAATTTTGCCGTGTTCCCAATCACCAGGGCTAAAAAGTCAATTGTTTGCACAGATTAATGGCAGGTAATTTTCCAGGCTCCCACTTTTGCCTTCTTTTACCCAGAGTGCCTTGCTCTATTCTATTTAATGTACAAATCACGGGTGGAAATAGGGGGGCCATTAACTGCGCGATTGTGACAAGCTTTCACGGCATGTCTGCTGTTTTGTGGCTTTGCATTGGTGGACTTGCGGCTGTGAAATGAAAATGTCACGTGCACTGTGAAATCCATGAAGACAATCCCATTAAGGTGTCGTAGTGATGTTCAGACTGTACATATATGTGAACGACATGTCAAATATTTTGTTTGTTTGTGCTTCTTCATCTGCTGTTTATGTTGCAACATTATTGTGCGTTGTGTGTGTGCCTAACAAGGGCACATTGTTCCCCTGCTTTTTAAGAACTTGTGTTCATCGTCTAAACACCTGTACCAAAGACTCTCTGTGTCACACACACACCTGCATATTCAGTGTCATCACCATCATTCAGTACATACGAAGCTGACGTTCAGACTGTGTTCCCTTGTTTGGTTGGTTTAGCAGAGTTTCCTGCTGGTGTTAGCAGCCTGACAGTGCACCTGCTGGGTTAATATTTAGCCTGTTAACACTTGAGCCCGCAGGCGTCACACTTCACTCTAGTCAGATTCAAAGCCATACAGCCTCACAGCAACTATGCTCAATCACACACCTGCCCTCTATTGTACGTTTCTTCTCTGGGGAAATAAATGTACAGTGTTTTTCATTTTTGTTGTGTTTTTTACAGCTAAAAGCAGATTTTATTTCAATAAACATGTTGCATAAATGCTAAAGTGGAGCTCTCTTTGCATTCCATGGGTGGTTGAAGTGGGTGGAGTTTACAACAGATCTCTGCAGGTAGAGGTACAGTATTTCATTTTCATTTCCATCTTTCTCAGCTTTTAAACTACAGAATACATGCTAAAAACAGGCCGGTGGAAATCATCTTTTAGAAAAGACTATGTTTCTGCAAAGTGAATTCTGAACTGCACTTATAGCAACCAAGTAAACACAGCTTTCTTTCTTTTTTTTTACAAATTCTAAATGATCACAGCTTAAATTTAATTAAATTTTTTGCACCAGAAACTAGGAGATTACATTTTTTTCCAGGTGACCAGTAACCATTTTACTGGTGTTTTGATCAGATGAACCACGGTTTACATTTAGCCCACAGCCATGGTTTATAACCAAAAGGTGCCTGCTATTACTGCAATAGTTTCAAGTGGCCTAAGAAACATCAGGGCAGGATTTGCAGGGCTGAAGTTATAAGATATGCCTCCCAACTAAAAATTTGTCTCCTTTGTGTCTCTTTTGCATTGATTCATTATAACCAATAGAATAACAATAAACATATAGTTTCCAATAGAGTGATGTCAGAGGTTGCAAATCAGGTGAACTAGTCAACTATTGGACACACACACATAACCTGCTATTTTCTTGGCTAGTTCTAATATATTACAAAAACATTTGTCACTTTCAGGCCAAGAAAAAGTCTATTAACTTTACAAAGAAAGTGTTTGTCTCCAAGAGGACGTATATTGCAGTTTAGTAAGGACCTTGAAATATTTACACCAATGTTTCTCAACATTTTTGGGCCTGAAACAACCATGAAAGGAAAAAATGACACTGTGCGGATATAACTGTCAGTTGTAGATTATTCAGTTGCTAGTTCCTGAAATTATTTGGCACTCCAAATGTATTGTGGCTCCAAAATAAATAGTCTAAATACATTTTCTCTCCACGATACTTTGCATGAGCACAGAAAAAATCCTGCCTGAGTCTGTCACTTTAAATTTGCAGCTGCCTACACAGACTGTGGACTTTGAACCTGCAGCAAGGGCCGAGATCAAAAACAACACAGAGCAGGTGCTGAACCTGCCAGGGTCAAAGGTCAAATATTAATCAGGAACAGTTATTAGTAGCCAAGAGTGAAGAGGTCAAAGGTTAATGAGGTCACATATCCCCCACCTCTCCAAGCCCTGCCTCTGTCTGCGCTCTGCATTAACAGTCCAGCAATGTCCCCTTTGCTTTTGCGCTGACCAACTCTGCTGTCTCTATGGTAACACAATGACTTGTGTGTATGTGTGTGTGTGTATTTGTGTGTGCTGACTCATAGTATTGGCTGACCCGCTCCCCTCCACCTCCCCACTCCTTCCATCCAATCCAACACAATCCCTCCTTCTATGGAAAGCTCTGCCCTTTGAATGAAGAGGTGTGTGTGTGGTGTGTGTGTGTGTGTTGCCTGTCATTCAGTTTATATAAGCTCTGAGTTGAGTGTTTGTTCCTCTCTCTACTGCATTTCAGAGATTGCAGCAGTCTGAGTTGCAAATTTCCATGTAAACAATCAGAAAAAGGTCAGATCAGTGTTTCAGTTTCACTCCCATCATTAACAAATGTTTTTATTCTACACAGCTTTATGCTGTTTAAAGATTGTTGGGCTTAAGCTGGTTATTGATCTATGGATATGAGCTTTGGGAACCAGGGATTATGAGCAAAGAGGAGACTGAAACATTTGAAACCTTTGAAAACAAACAGCATGTACGACTTTTATTCCATCTCACTCTACTTTGTTTTAGGCCACATATCTGCTCTTACATCCTGGAGCTTATCAGCTGTGTGAAGGAGAACAGGACGCTCCAGTGTGTTTTCGCAACCACCACTTCATCCAGATCTGCATTCTGTCGCTCTGTTGTTTACTGACTTGGATTCATAATTTGTTACACACAACCAGTGAGGCTACGAGTGTTTTTCTACAGCATTGAACTGCTTGTTAGATTGTTTAGCGACGTCTGTAACCCCCGTTGTGATGGTGGAATGTGGGGTGAGTTGCCTTCAATATAAAAAACTATTTAACAGCCTCAAAGAGTAAGTGGGAGGGGATTTCAGACGCTGTACAAAGTTACAAAAAACAAGTTGTTAAGGGTTGGGGAGGGTTCTGAAGCTCTCCACTCATACGACGAGCACTTCTGATGGAGTGAACTGATGCTTTAAGCCTACATTCAAAAAGACGACAGCGCCAGGTGAAGAAAACACAGGTTTGGTTTGTGTGTTTTTTTCTAATCATTTCTGTGAAATACTGAGCACTTTTACCTCAGATCACACAACCTAAGAGGGAGAAATCCATCTTAAAATGTTCACAACTTGTTTCTGTAATATAATAGGAATTGGTGGATTTGAAAGGGTGGCAAACCAAATGCTGTGGGTGGGAAAACCACAGATCTATAACCTTTCTTCTCTGTGTTAGGGTAACATAATCATTATCAGATACTTCACTTTCTCTCCATGCCAACAGCTTAGATAGAAATATAACTATCCAGTAGTGACACACCCAGAGACACACAGTGCAGTAACAGCATGTAAAGGGCATTTTCCATTTCAACCGGCCTGTTGATACTCACTCATAATCAGTTTGCTCAGCTACAGTTACAGTCCATTAGGTGACTACTGATTTAAAGCAGGTGTTTTTAATCAATAACATGTGTTCCTGCACTTTGACAGACAGACGACTTCCTGTTTCTCTGAAGTCTGACTCACTGTCAGAGAGAGAAGCCGTAATGAGCCGGGTGGCTAGCAGCTTTTTTTCTCCCCAGAAAATTGCAGTAATTTCACGGCAGCGGCTAAAAGTGTAATCAGGCAGGGGCAGAGTGTGTGTCATCAGCCGGACACAGCTGAGAGGAAGGTGCAAAGTACAGATAATGTCACTGTATTACGATGTTACTTTGGTTGGAGTACAGTTACTGCTGCGAACTTCAAGTTGTCAGTCTTCATTAAACTGTCACATATGCTTGTTATTTTTTTAAGCCACGGTGAAATATTCTCACCTGTTCTATGTTCCTTTAACAGCAGACGTTGCCAAAAATAATTTTAATGAGCGGGGGGGGGGGGTTTGCTAGTGTCAGTTAACTTTCTTTTTTTGCAGCAATAGTTGTTTTCTAACAACAACATTTATATGAACTCAACACATTTGCCTGGATTGTGATTGAACAAATCAGGTTCAGTCTTAGGTTCCTAGGAGCCCAGAACTTTTTTACTGTTGCCTGAGGAGGAGACTCAGATGGAGGAAATGCAGTAAACTCAGTGATGCTCTGATGTTTTCTGTTCAGTAATTTCTGTTCTAATACCAAACACGTCCATGTCCAACACTTTGGTTTATGACCAAATACCTGCAGAACTGCTGACAGTCCCATCAGTAAGCAAAGCAACTAGCAAACATCACTGTACTTGCATTGTCATTCAGAGTATTTAGCATGCAGATGTTAGCATTTAGACCTCACAGCCTCAAAGAACCACCAGCATGGCTGTGGACTCCTTCACCATCAAATGGTTTTGTACTAAAGGAGGAGACATCATCAGCAGAATGTGGCAATCTCAGAGAGGGGGATCTTTGTATTTTTTTTATATCTCTCCAATGGAGTGGAACACATTTCATTTTACATTTGTCTGTCTGCTAC
Organism: Sandelia bainsii; assembly: GCA_032362345.1. Classification (NCBI taxonomy): domain Eukaryota; kingdom Metazoa; phylum Chordata; class Actinopteri; order Anabantiformes; family Anabantidae; genus Sandelia; species Sandelia bainsii. Next base: position 27,379,814 of record JAUMHL010000030.1, read on the forward strand.
TAGACAGCGACTACCTGCTTTTTCAGTAGGTGTAATCAATCAATAAATAAGCAGCAGTTTGACAGTAGTAGTATTCAGTAGTTTTGTGTATTCACAGGTGAAGGGGAGATGGCGATACTGCAGTATTGAAGGTGTGTGTGGGGGGGGGGGGGGCGTTGCCTCGTCACAAAGGGGCCTTTTGTATTACACATACAAGCTGACATTATTTTTCCTACAACACACATTCCTGAACATGGACATCACTCAGCAGAATCTAATCCTCTCAGCTCTGTATGTATGTGTGTGTTTGTGTTCATGTGTGTGTTTAAGTCAGCACTCACAGGCTTGTTGGACAGATGGAAAGAAGATCTGACTCTACACATGCAGCTGAAGGTTGAAGAAGACCTCAGCATGAAGGATGAAGTGGGATCATTCAAGACACATACCTTGTGTAAAAACACAGTGCCTGCAACAAACTGGATCAGCCAGACCACCAAAAGGGTTCTGTGTTCACCGAGAGGATCTTCACCGGAACATACAAGCGTGTTCTCAAAAAGGAAGGAAAAAAAAAGACAGTGAAACCTTATGAAATCTTCTGAGCTCTGGTTCTTTTATTCAGATGTAGCAGTTTATTTTAACCAATCTATAAAGAACGTTGACAAGCATGAAGGCACTGTCCTATTCAGCCTCTCTCTCCATCTCTGTCTGTCACTGCCTATCTCGGTCGCCCCCTCAGGGCTGTGATTGTGTTTGAGCCACTGAGACGACTCAATACATAGATTAGTGTGTGTGTGTGTGTGTGCTTTACTTTTATGAGTTGCCAAAAATCAAAAACACAAGAAACGTAATTTTGTTGTGTTCAGTGTGTGTGTGTGTGTGTGTGTGTGTGTGTGTGCGCATGCATTTTCTCTTGCCACCTGCTCCAACAACATGAGCGAAGTGGAACGGAATCCTGCCCGAGGCTTCACATACACAGACGCACACACACACACACACATCAACAAGAACAAGGCGACAGTAAATGCGGGCATGGAGAGAGGAGGAGGAGGAGGAGGAGGAGCGTGGGTTTGGGTAAAGAGGAAGAAAAGGGGGGATGAAGGAGATGAAGTTTCATGCTTGCAGTAATACTACTACTGTAGTACTGCATTCATTAAGCTAAACAAAAACCCATGTAATCACCAACTTGTGTGATACTGCAGAGGAAATGATACTAAAACGCAGCAACAGCTTTGATGCTGCCGTCACACAAAAGCTACCTACGATATTTGTACACATCCATATTTCACCATGTGTGTAAGGTGTGTGTGCATTTGAAACAGGGCTGGGAGCAGGTGGTATGACTCAGGAGAAGAGGAGGTCACACACACGTGTACACACCTGTAGGCGGGGTCAGATGGCAGATGCTGTACAGCTGCTCTGCACAAAGGGCTGCTGCAGGAAAACATACACACACATTAGTTTTTGTTTACGTGTGATTGCATTCCCAATACCTCCTTACCCGAACGCTTAACCATCACAACTACATGTCTAACCCCGCCCCTAACCCTAAAGTGAACCCTAACCTGATCCCTCATACATGGATACACATGCACACATACACATTTATTTTCTGGAACTCTAACACTAACGCCTTACCTAGATTCAACCATTACTCTGCCATAAACAAACCTAATTTGCATTAGAGGAGCTTTTGTTTTGTCCCCACAAGAAAGGGAAGTTCCCACAGTGTGATCATGTAAATATAAGTAATATACGTATACGCATACACACAACATGGCTGTTTGTTGTTGTCAGCAGCAGCAGTACAGCTGCTGTTATCATTAATGCACTCACAGTGTGATGGTGTGTGTCATGTTTAGCAGGAAACAAGCAGAACAGAAATACAGTAAAAGATGAACAGGGTTTGGTTTGGTTGTAGTTTTGTTGCTTCAGATTGTGGTTCTTTTTTTTCTTCCTCTGTTCAATCCAGGTTAAGGGCTGAACTAACGGACAACATATAGTAAGTCCCTGCTTTATTTTTAGCAGATTTAAGCAGCCAAGAACAGAGGTAAAAAAAATCTTTACAACATTATGTGGTGAATCTAAGTTTTAACGAAAACTCCAAAATATTACTGGTAACATGGTTCCTGAGCCGAGATACTCATAATATCACTCTTAATATATCAGTGGCAGTACTCGTAGTAGTAATATTAATAGTTCCACTAATGGTGATATGATTAGTCTGAGCAGTACATCTTCAGGAATACTAGTAATACTAGTAATCAGTATTGGTGGTAGAAGTTTCAATTGTACCTTAAGAACAAAAGTATTTTCCAGCATTAGTGGTATTCCCACTAACTGTGGTAGTATCATTCTCAGTAATAGTTTAACAGTAATCCCATTTACTGCAGTGGTATCAATAGAAGTCTCACTAATTGTAGTAGTATCACTATTAGTACTAGTATTAGTAGTAGTTGAACTAGCAGTTAATAGCTAAAATAGAACAGTAGTGTTATTAACTGTAGTAGTATGAATAACAGTAGTAGTCCCACTAATTACTGTAGCAGTTCCACTAACTGTAGTACAATCCACATGAGTACTAGTAGTAGTTGTCCTGGTAGTAACATCCAACATAGTCCCACTAACAGTAGTAGTACCACTATTATTAGTAGTCTCACAAACAGTAGTAGTATGAAACATAGTAGTAGTCCCACTAACTGTGGTAGTATCATTATCAGTAGTACTCTCACTAACTTTAGTAGGATGAATATGACTGTAGTAGTATGAGTAATAGTAATAGTAATAGTGCCACTATTTGTGGTAGCATCAGTAGTAGTTTCACTAACAGCGATATCATCAGTATCAGCAGTAGTGGCAGTAACAGTAGTATTCTCACTAACAGTGAGTAGTAGGACAGTACTTTCAGGAACAGTGCAGTAATTTGCAGCAGATGCTAAGTGACAATCAGGATTGTCAGCAGTGAGTCTCTGGAGACACACGGAGACAGAGAGAGAACAACTCGAGGTGTTAAAGAACCTTCTGCCAAGTGTACAGTCCCTGGCAGTCGTCGCGGCAACCGCCTCCGTCTCCCTCCTGACTGACAGGTGACGGCGAAGGAAGTGACAGCTACTGAAGAGAGAGAGAGAGAAACATGACTTCACCCATCAGAAAACAAAACCAGCTAATTCCTTCTCTTTCTTATTTGATTATTCTGCCGTCTGTGGACAACAAGTGATCTTTTGTTGGACGCTGTGCTCTTGTTGTGTTGCCTCGGCCTCTTTTTTCCCGCTTCCCGTTCGGCGTTTGCTTCCTTCGCGCAGCAGTTTCAGAGCTTGACAAACAAGAAGAAGCAGAATCAGTGAGCAGAGCAGCAGCCTCCATCACTGTCTGTCTGTTTAGAGTTTGTCTTCTCGCTCTGATTTTAAACACAAACAGGACAGAAATGCAGCAGCAGCAGCACCGAGAAGCTCTGACTGTGTTTCTGTTCAGCCACCTACAGGGCGTAGACACAGCGAGGACTGTCTGCTAGTCTGTCCTAGACATAGGTTCAGAGTGAGAGATTTACACAATTTGGAGACTGACATAAGATGTTTGAGTCCTTCTCAGTGATTGTACACATTTATAGCCTCACTGCACATAGGCTCCAACATTAGCATGTTGTTTGAGCGTTTATATTGTGACGTGTAAGGAAAATAATGCATCCTCTTATTTATGTCATATTTATTTTAGTCTTCATCACACTCAGTCACCTTCATCATTCTCCTCTTTATCATTTTCATTGCATCGTCTTCTTTATCTTACTAATCTCTGTCTTCATCCTCCTCCTCAGTCCAGCAGGGTTTCACAGTCTGCAGACTTCAACCATAAAGACTGTTTCTACCTCACTGCTACTTTATATGGTCTCTGTCTCAAACACACACACACGCAGGGACTGGGCCACCCTCTGCCCTCGTCACGCTCTGCCCTGCAGGGTCCATGGATTTTATGACTGGCAGAGGTGTGTGTGTGTTTTTGTGTCTTCGCGTGTCATGTGTGCATTTCTGTTTGTGTGTGTCTGTGTGTGTGTTGGTTAACTGCTTCAGCGCTGAGGCAGAAAATGACGCAGCGGTCGACTGAACCCAGAGAAGCTTTATAGAGCAAAGGGGCTTCATCCTTCCTTCCTTCCTTCCTCTTCCTTCCATTCATCCATCTTTCCTTCCCTTCTTCTCCTTTTCCCTTTTTCATCTACTCTCCTCTTCGCTTCTTTATTCTCCCCGTGTTACCCATTTTCTTTCTTCCCTTTCTGCCTCATTTTTCTTTCCATCCCTGCCTCCTTTGGCCCTGTTCCCTTTTCTTTTCTTCTTATCCTTCTCTCTTCACTTTTCACTCTTATTCTTTTTCGTTTCTCCTTTTCTTCTCATTTAATTTCTTCCTTGTCTTCTTTTTTCCTCTCCCATTTTTTGCCACTTTGGACCTCATCTTCACTTTATTTCTTTCTCCCCTTCCTCCTTTCATTCATTTACCCTTCCTCCTTGTTCTTCCCCTTGTTCCTCTTTTCATTGCTTTACTTTATTTCTCTTCTCTGCCTTTCTCCGCTCATTCTTGCCCTTCCTTTTTCCTCCTGAGTCTTCTTTCCTCTCATTTTTATTTAAGATGGCCACCTCGTTCTTCACCTTGGATCACCTCTCCTTGCTCTGCTCAGACTGTGGAGAGGAGATAAGAGAGAGAGAGAGATGTTGTCTTTCTTTACGCGGCGTTTTCTCTCTGCATCATCTGAAGTGCTTGGATGGGAAACACTCGTCTCCTCTCTCCTTCCCCTTCTCTCCCTCTCTTTATCTGTCTCTCTCATCACCTCTCTGCCTTATCTCCTCCACATTCTTCATCCTCTCACCCAACACTCACTTCCTCCTCCTCCTCCTCCTCCTCTTATTCTTCCTCATCTCTTTCCTCTTCCTGGTTGCCTTTTCGTCTCCAATCAGCAGAATGAAAAAAGTCCTATATACGATTTCTGCATACTTTACCTCCACTTTAATGTTTATTCCTTCATGACAATTACACTAAAAAGAGAGTAGTTAAAGCTAGTACATTTACTAAAGTATTGCACTGAAGTACTTGAATAGTTCAACAAGTTTTTTCAGGTTAGCCAACAAAGTAACAAAAACTAGCTCCTACTTTACCACTAGTGATAATAAAGTGATGAGTCTAATCATTAGATCAAGTATAATCCAGAAATAAAATGTAAATGACTCTGCATAGGGAGTGCTCTGACTTTTGATGGCTGAGGTACACTTTTCCGCTTCTGGAGTATTTCTGCGTTGTGGCTTTGATCTCACTACTTATTCAACTCCACAACCATCAAACCCGTCTTCTAGAAACGTTCATACCAACACGAGTCGGCCTGTGGAACTGCCACCGTTCTATTAATGCAATGAGCAAATGCTGTTAACTGATCTAAAAAGCGTGTTGAACCGTGCTGACTAATTCATAGGTGGGACTGCAAATGTGATGGGCTCTGGTCTGACACGTGTATGTCCAGCATACAAAACACAACCAAACAAAACTTTTCTGAATATAATCCAGCCAGTAATAATATAGTAACGTAATTGAGCATCATTTCCAGCAGGCTGGGTGCAGCCAGTTTGTAGCAGCAGATTAAGCTTCTATAACACATATGTCGGTGCTCAGCTGTCTGGGAGTCAGTGTTTGTGTATTTTAAGGTCTGTAGAAACAGATGGTTGAGTGAAGCTGTGGGTTTGTAACCATTCGTAGGTTTATTGTGATAATAACAATAAGAACAACTGTTTTATATCTTAATATTTATCACTGTCATTTGGCTTCAGGACATTTAAAACACACCTGTGGTTTCACCTTCAGCATCGACCACGTCGATGAGCTCGATCAGGTGTATTTACTGTGCGTGAACTGACTGTATGTTGATTTGCACGTGCTCCTGCTGTGGGCATGTGTTTGCACATGCATGTTTTATTTTTATTTTTCAAGTAAGGGATCAGTGAGTTCAATTTGTAGTGCAGATCTTTATTCAGGCATTTAAGGATGTTTCAGTCAGGTCCTCAAATGCAGCACTTTTGCACGCTCTCAGTGTGCGTGTGTGTGTGTGTGTGTGTGTCTGTGTGTGTGAGTGCTCGATGAACAGCTGTTTCCCTCTCTCTAATCCTCTGGCTGACCTCAGCTTGTCATCTTTCATTTCATCGTTTCTTTATTTTATTTTCTCTTCAATCTGTTTTATTGGTTCAAATAAGAGATTTCACTCTAGAAAACAATATAGTTTAATACAAAAAAGACAAAAATACATAAATAATACACCAGAAAGCAGGACGCTTCCTTTCTGTCTGTCTCTCTCTCTGTTTGGATTAGTGGCTTGTCCTAATCTCTGGAGGTTAAATTAGAGGATTGAGGTCGGATGTTAACACACAGCTCCACATCTGTGACTTTTATTTTTTTGCTATTACTTTTACTTCTTTTTTTTTTTATTTTGTGGGAGCTGAAAATTTCCCTGAAGGTTTGTGTGAATCCTGTTAAAGCCGCTGCAGAAGCTCAGCAACAGAAAATAACAAATCAGTTGTGCGTCGGTGTCGGACAGCACCGCTCATGTTCTTTCTTCAGCTGCTGTCAGGAACCAAACGAGCAGAGCTGCTTCTTAAACGTTCGCTTCCACGAGAAGCCTGCGGACAGTTTATCTGCTTAGACAGACGCAGCAACAGCTGAAAACACCAGCAAACAACATCATCAATATCTGTGATAATCAATAATGATTTGTAGTGTTTTGGCAAATAAACAGGGAGATTTGTTCAGACAGAGGGTGTCTCTCTCTTAACATGATAAGACTTAAACTGACACTGGAATGAATTGTGAATATGTTTCACTACACGGCCACAAGTATGTGGACACTACAGTGTCACTAGAGGCCAAATCCGGATTAATCTGCCCCTGAAAATAGTCCCCAACAAACCCACTCTTTGCTCCTACTTTGTTTTAAATGAAACTACATTAACTGATCAGAGGTCAGCATTAGCTACACAGCAGAGTCTGTTCTAACCCCTGCTGATAATGGACCAGCATTACATTTTTACCAAGCTCCACCACAACATTAAAAGGCACCAGGTGGATTTAGTGTTATGGCTGATTGGTGCATCTATCAGGTGTTTATTAAAATGCATGCAGCAACCGGTGGGTTGATGTGGAGAGCCGCAGACAGAGAGGGAGGTCAGAGCGTGCTGAGACGTTGTTTTTGGTCTTGGGATTTGTTGAGAATAAGAAAAATATAGAATACAGCTGTACAGTAAAAGAGGAAAAGTGTATCGTCACTGGCTTACATGAACTGTACTAGTAATTTCATTTAAGAGCAAAATTGCTGTTAAAATAAAAGCAGTAAAAGCACAGTCCGTTCATTAACATTCATTAAATTAAAGTTTATTCTCTTGGTTTCGACAGTTTAGTTTAAAATCTCCCTGGTGCAGCAAAATAAAGAAAACTTGTGGGATTGGACCTTTACTTCACATCAGACCCAAAATCTGCTTCAAATTATCAGTGAGGGGAAAAGAGGCTGAGCAGCTGCTGAATCTTCATCAATTTTTAATCTACAACTGCTGGTTTGAAAGCTTGGTAATGATATTTTAGGAATTTCAAGTGTGTCTGAATAAGTGTTCATGTTTGTTTCTCTTTCTGTCTTGGCTCCACCCCACTGTCAGTCCACTGAAACACTGATCCAGTGATGGAGAAAAACACTGGAGAAGGAGAAAGAGAATAGGTGAGAGAGTCGTGAATGGTCTGATGACACACCAGGAAAACATCAAACACCGCTTCTGTCACTGCTGCCAGTCAGTGTCGTCTCGGCGACACGGTGGGAGGGAGGGGACGAGCTGAAACCTTTCTTCAGGGAGTGGAGGCATGTTCGGGCAGGCAGAGACACCAGCACATGAACACAAACACACACAACCTCTCCTTTTACCAGTGTTTGCATTGCGTTTTGCATACTGCCTGAGGTCATTCTGTGAAGCCATGCGTTTCCGTGACAACAGTGTGTGTGCATGTTTGGTATGTGTGACAGGTAAAATCTGTGTTCTACCCTCTCTGGACGTGACTCATTTCCCCATGTGCTCTATCATGACGTCTGCTCGGTCCGCCCGCCGGCGACGTCTCGGGTGGCCGAGCAGCCAATGGAGCGATCGCAGCAAACTAATAAATAAACACATGGACAGTCAGCGTGTTGCTGCAGGGGCTGCTGGGTAGTTTGGTCTGATTGATCTTCACAGTGTGTTCGTTTGCGTGCTTGAAATAACAAATCCTGTTTGTGATTTGTTTTCTTCATGCCAACAAAACAGGTTCAGCCCACGTTTGTTGTCATTCATCAGGCAAAATGCCAAATATTGTCTGGCTCCGTTTCTCGAAAGTGAGGATTTGCTGCTTTACTCTGTTTTCATCTCTGCAAACTTTGGGTTACTGACTGTTTGTTGGACACAAAGGCTCTATTCCATAACTGTCAGTGTAGAGACAGACGAGTGAGGAGGGGAATTATGGCATCTGAACCAGAGAAGCTGTTCTGAATGATTGAACACAGCGAACACTTGTGTCATTGGAAACCCCCCAAATCCTGTGAGAACATGTGTTCCTGTGCTTGATTTTACTGAAATGGAAAAAGACATCATTCCATCATCCTGCAGTTAAAACATCTGAGTGGAGAGAGAGAGATACTTATTTATCTATAATTGTATTTAATTAAAATGTGAATTTGAATTTAGTATTAAACTTCCACATGGACAAAGTCAAACATATAAACCAATATATTAGTCAACCTAGTTCTACATTTACCATAATAAGACATATGACATAATGCAAGTGTTTCCATGCCTCAGTTTATACAGCAGTATATTGTGCAATGATTTGCACATTGTTCGTGTATAAAATTGGTGGAGTGGCCCTTTAATAATCCTGCAGGTCACATGTCTGTTAAACTCACAAGCAGGTATAATTCTCTATCTACAGGACTTTTCAAAAATGTAGTTAAAACGAATATGTCAGGATCACATGAAACTATATTCTCCTTAACTTTAAAGTTAAGCCATTGTGTGTTTCATTTAATCCGTTTTTACTTATATTCATATTTTACTTATTTCATTTCCTATTTCTTGCTTGTGCAAAATTAGTTCTTAGAAGTACTTTTTTTTAAAAGTTTGGGTGTCCACATGCCACTTGTCTATTAGACCGATCCAAACTCACTCATTGGCTGAAGCAGCACTTCCTGCTCATGTGGCCAATTGGTGAGTTTGCACCTGACCAATAAAACAGCAGGAAGTGGGCACAAGAAGTTTAAATCACTTCCTGAAACAAGCTTTTACCTTTCTTTTGATATATATACATAAGCAGCACATTGGTGAGCTGGGACAGCGCAGCACAATCATTTGTTTTTGTTGGTTGTGTTTTATGGTTAGAAATAATCAGTGACTGACAGTGAGACTGTGAGCTAACACAGTCTTAACCTGTTAACCAGGTTGTGTTCCAAAAAGACGTCTGGTTTCAGCACTGGTGACTAAACATGGTCGTCTTCATGTCAGGTAGTTAGCAGGTTAGTTTGTTGGTTGGTATATTGGTGGGATTCTTAGTTAGCAGTTTAGCTGTTTGTTTGCTAACTGATGTGTTAGTTAGTTGGGTTAGACATTGAGTTTGTTTGGTTCAGTTAATGAATTAGCTGACTGTTAACATGTTAGTTGTTTAGCTGGTTAACATTATTATATATATATATATATATTATAACTGTACCGCTTATCAGTGTATTAGTGAGCAGGTTAGGTGGCATTATTGGCATTTGGTTAGCAGGTTAATTAGCTAAGAGTTTAGCTGGTTAAGTTGTAGCAGCAGGTGAGGTGGTTGTTTGAGAGATGATTTGGTTAGTTTACATCCTAGTTAGCCAGATGGGGCTGGTACTACTAGGTATTTGACTGCTGTGCACCCAGCAACAACCATAGAAGAAGAGCAGTGAAAGAAAATTGAAGGGACTCGCCAGTCTGACATGGCTGTAATGTGACAGTGTTGGTAAAATGGATAATATTAAAAAATAGAAACGGGAAGAAAGTGGATCGGAAAAGTTCAGAGAGGAAAACAAAAAAGGTGATTTCATCACCTGACAGTAAATATGCCAGAGTGCACAGTTTTTGGATGTAAACCAGAATGTGGAGCTTCTTTCCACTATTTACCAAAAGATCCCATCCTGCGGTAGTAATGGCTAAAATGTATTTACAGACATCGAGCTCACACACCTGGATGTTAAAGGAGTCCAAATCTGCAGCGCACAACTACATGCAAAAGTCACAGGGTTTTGCTAAGAGACTAATTTTAAAGCCAGATGCTGTGTGAAGTATTTATGATGGGACGCCTACAGCCAGCTGTCTGCATGTAAGTATTTTTTTTACTAAAAAGTAAAAATCTGTTTCATTATATATCTCCTAAGTTTGTGTTTGCTTGGTAAAATCAGCCTTTTTTTAAATGGAGTCTGGTGTAAGTATAACTGTATTAAAAATAAGATGTTTACCGCTCTGAAACATCTGCCAAATGTCAATTTTGGTGAAAAACGGACTCCTCATCTTAGTCTGGTTCCAGCTGAGTTTAAAATATATACGGCTGAATATCTTCTATATCACCATTCGTTGTATATTGTCGCGCACAGGTGAAGCGTAGCAGGTGAAGCGGCCGTGGTGGGTGGGGCCATGAGGCAGTGTTCATTTGCATAAAGTGAATATTCATATATTTGTGAATTTACAATGAACACATACAATAATCCAACTGTACCCACATCACAGACACACGTGCATTTGACTGAACAATGTGAAGAAGTGAAAGAAATGCAACAGCATGTGTAACTTCTTAGCAAGAACAGTGTCAGGCTGCGACACAGCCCATGAGTTGGTGGGAATATTTGCGTCATTGATACAGATATGGACACACTGACTCAGTAAATATGAACTGGCCTTTAGTGGGTTGAATAGCAGTTTAGTTGGTAGATGAGTTGGTTGGTTTGCAGGTTTGTACTGTGCATATTTTATATAGCCTTTCAGTGGTGAAGCTAAGCTGCTGTCTCTGCTTGCTGCTGGGTTCACTTTAGTGTACTTCAATAAGTTACATCCTGCTTCACACATCATTCAGACATACTGTATAAAACTTGCACACATTGTGTCTGTGCGTGTGTGTTTGCGTGTCTGTATGTGTATATTTTTTAGCCTTGCAATTAGCTTTGGTATGAGTGCTGCCTTAGAGAACTACTGAGTGGGCATAGTGCAGGAGAAGTACACTGGCTGGAATTAACTAGCTTTACTGTGTGTGTCTGCGTGTGTGTGTGTGTTTCAGGCTAGAAGAGGGATGCCACACTAAATTGGCAAAATGAGGTGTAAATGTCTTGAGGCAGATGAGCTGCCTTTAGTGAGCGCAGCACTGAATATTTCACCATAAGCTTCAGGAAAGCCTGTGTGTGTGCATGTTGTGCGTGTGGTGTGTGCGTGTGGTGTGTGCATGCTTGACAGCCACAGCCAATCATCGTCCATCATTCAGTTTTGGTTCTGACAGCTGGAAGAGGCAGAAAGTCCCTAAACGCCTCAGAGAAACACTTAACTGCCTCCACTGTTGCTGAGGCGAGTGAGTGTGTGTGAGTGTGTGTGAGTGTGTGTGAGTGTGTGTGAGTGTGTGTGAGTGACTGTGACTGTGTATGTTTACATTAGAGCTGAGTTGTACTTAGTGTAATTGTCTCATTATATTCAGTAATCATCCGCAGCCTGATGCGCTGCAACACCTACTGATGGCTTTTAACACCTGAGTTGCAACTGAGCTGCAACTTGACCTTTGACCTCCATGAGTTACAGGTTACCAAGAGCAACCTTTGGTTTGACGCCTTTTCTTTTCATTTGAGACCGAAGAGTGCCACCCACAAATATCTACGGCACATTAGATTTTAAGAAACACAACTTTTAAGATGAAGAAAAGACGCCTGCAGGGAAATTACATATATTGTCCTGGAGTTCCGGAGTGAAAAAGCATGAAGGCACAGTGGTAAGCACCATTGCCTCTGGGTACCCTGAAGTGTTCTCACAGTCCAAATACATGCTGTATAGATAATTGGTGACTTTATTTTGCCTGCAGGTGTGAATTTGAATGCCACTGGTTGTGTGTGTGTCAGCCGTGTGATAGACTGGCAGCCTGTCCAGGTGACACTCACACTGGCTCCAACACCTCTGACTTCCATGAAAAGCAGGTGTAGATGAAGATGGTTGGACTTTAAAGGCTTAAACACACAGCCATTTTTACTCTTGTTGAGACAGTAAAAAGTCTTGTTGCCATGTGTTACATCTGCTGAGAAGCATAATTTGGTTTTGAAACATAATGATCCACAAACTATTCATGTTCTGCTATTAGAAAAGTTTCTGTTCTAATGGTGATTTAGTGAATGTGTTTCAGTACTGATACTGAAATTCTGGCAAAGTTGTTTACATTTAAGCACCCTCATATAAAAATGGTTTAAAATCAAAGTAAGTATGTTGTGAAAGAAGAAGAACAAGATTACAGATACAATGGCAACATTTGGACTTGGTTCTAGGTCATTCTTAGCCTCAGTGATTTATTTATTATCTCATTACATTTGCTTGTGATAAGCACGATAATAATAGCAGATTATATCATAAATCTTTTTATCTTCTTTCTTCCTCTGTTTTCTCCCACACACAAACTTACTCAGCTACCGTATTTATTTAAAGCTGTATAATACAATTGAGTTACAGTATAGTGTGGTAAGTTGTGTCCCTGCTGATGCACCACACCTGTGTGTCAGTGTTGTTGTGTTTGGGTGATGTTGACGCAGGGTGTCACGTTCATCAGTGTACCTGCTGCACACAGAGGGAGCTCAAAGAGAGGAACAGCACATTTAAATAAGTTAGAAGTTTAGCAGCGTGGTTGATTAACTTTAAATGAGCTCTGGTGTCAGGATGACACAAACACACACACAAACACACACACAGACACACACACACGCTTACAAAGACTTCAGCTCTTTGCTTCCTCTCCTCCACCGTCACAGTCACGCTGCTGGCTTCAGGAATGTTTGTTCATGCTTTGTCTGGGTGCTGTGACCTGCGACCTTTGACCCCCAGCCTGTCGGTGAGGTGTGATCTTTCTCTGCTGGTTTTTGTTCTTCTGTCACTGAGAGTCAAACATTTTTTTGTGAAAGTATTTATCTCTGAATGCATCATCAGATTTGTGCAACACTGCAAGTGGCTCTTCCTGTTAGTCTTGCATACGTGAGCCAATCAGAGTTTTTGTAGTTTAATTAAAAGTTAAAGTCCAACAATTTACACTGTGTCTTATATATTGAATAGTTTTCACATCCTGCCTCCGTTGTGCCTCTTGTCTTTTTACCCAGAATGCTGCTCTAAATGCGTTACATGGGTTTTTTCGTCACTTGTTTATAGTCGTTTCTTGTCCACTTCCTCCTCCTGCTCTCATTGCCTTCCCTCTTTAATAACCGCTGTCTGTCTGTATGAATATTGAATCTGTTCAGTAAACTGCAACATTGATCGGTCAGACTCTCCTCTGCAGCACTTTGAACAAACACACAGCCATCGAATTGTGCACATAAGGAGCCTGAGGGAAGCGGTGCTGGGGGGGGTGTTCTTTCTTTGAGCCGCCATATCCTCCTGCCGTGAACTTCCTGTTTCCCTGGTGTCTGTTTCCAGAGGCTGGAAACTGTATTTCAGTGGCTGTCCATTTTTTTTTCTAGGCTATAATGTGAATATCTGAGCAAATTGAAGTTCTGCGTTTTCAGTGGATCCAGGATTTGCTGCATTAAATAAAAGAACGAATGAATGAATGTAATCGATAATGTAAATGCTCCCACTCCCAGGCACTGCCATCTTATCCCAGTCATCGTCATTAGCAAGCACTGAAAACAGCAAATGTCACAAACTTTGAGGGTATCTGTTGCTTTGTCCATCATCTACTAACTTTACTGACATCCACCACAATCTGGGTGGCTTTCTAATTCTGCTAGAGCATCCTGGGGGGAAACCGATTTATTTATTTATTAATCTGCATTTCTATTTGTCCTCAGCATTTCCTAATCTGGGTTACACTTCTGTTTTGTCTGATGTTGCATTTGTGTCATTTGTGTTCTACTGTACATCTGATCTAAGTACTTTCCTTTACTGCTGTGATGTCCGAGGTTCCCACAGTGTCACCACTTTGTCATTTTACAGACCCATGCCTCATGTTGCGCTGAGTAATGCTGTTAGGATGACAGGAAGTAGGGCACAGTGTGTGTTTTGTGACAGACGGCATTTGGATCCACTCCTTTATCGAAAATCCTTTACCGGAAACTGAGCTTAATGTTAAACTGTGAGGGTTCCTACATTTTCTCTAATGCATTTTAATGCAGGATCTCCAGTAAAGAAGTGAGAACTTTAGATTGTTGTTCTACAAGATGTCTCCACGATAATTTCCCTGATAGAATAACAATATATTTTAAGTTAGTCTTTATGGTTTAAATGTAGAGAGGTTCATCAGAAAATCCTGTGGTTTTAGTATTTGAAATCATATTATTAAGATGTAATGTGAAAAAATAATAAAAATGTAATTTAACAAAAGGGCTGAAGTACGTGGAGCAATCATTTGCCATGTTAAGAAATTTTTTAGCCAGGCTAGCCGTTTCCCCTGGTTTCCAGTATTTATGCTAAGCTAGGCTAACTGGTTGCAACTTTAACACACATTAACTAAACAGACATGAGAGTGGGATTAACCTCGTCTGTTAATAAATAAATAACCAAAACAGCATCTTACCTACAAACTCGTTCCTTTAACCAGAACATGGAACCAACCAGCGACCTGCAGCTGCTATTGATCTCTGATCAGGGAGGAACAACTGGGTTAATATGTAAACCAGGACAAACACTCTGGACCTGAGTTTCTGGGTTACTGAGCACACATCACTCATACACACCCAAATAACGCACGCACACACACAGAAAAACAAGACTCTGGATGAGTGACACATGTTAGAGAACCTCAGGGGGAATCTGAATATTGATTGGCCTCAACAGTTATCCATCCACGATGAGAGCCCGTGTGTCTGTGTGTTTTGATGAGGAGATAACACATTATTGACAGACTAATGGAGGGCAGGGAAGTGTGCATATTTAACAGAGTTTGTTGCTGCTCAATTATCTTGTTTCCCTGCACACGCACGCACGCACGCACACACGCGCAGCAGCAGCAGGTCACTGCTGGTGTCTGAACAGAAATCTGATTGAATCTTTGATGTTGTCAATGGAGCTGCCGGGCTGGAGAGACACTGAGCATGCTCAGAACAACTATCTGTGTGACTGTGTGTACGAGTGTGATGCTGTCACAGATAAATGATTCCTGTTATTGCTGGATAAATCTTTTTTTTTTCTTCTAGGCATACAGCAGAATATTTCACTCGTCTGGATATCGTTTCATCAGCACATGCTCAGATCAGTATCACGTCTGTGTGTTACGCTCTATTGATGTAACATTCAGACCATTTGAGACAAGTACTTGAGTCAGGATGTTGGTGAAGATCAGTCATTCAAGTGAGGTTATGTGGAAGTCGTACCAAGTGAATGTAATGCAGTAATGCTCTGGTTGTAGTTCTGTTAACACACACTATAAACACTGGTGGAGGAAACATTCAGATGTTTTACTCACATAATCCACCAATGTAAAATACTCCTTCATGCCCTCATGATACCCTCAACTATCAGTATGGTAAATTCATCCTATCCTATGCTCCTAACTTCTCCATTTACAGATATGCTGCTCTCCATTTACCCGGAAAGTTAGAAGTTGAAGCTGTGAATGACATCACATTCAAGTGACTGCATTCCAGTACACAAGCCAGGTGACCATAAAAATACTGGTTCTAGCCATGTTAGCAACACCACAACACTTTAGGCTGTATTTTGCATATGCTGCTGTAACAAGTGCTCTGTGTACGACTGTTTTCATCGGACACAAAGACAGAGCTGCTAACAAACAGTAAATGACTACAACTTTCACACTGCCGGTGTGCGGAGCATCCATCCAGGGGTGTTCCACATTACATTTCTTACTGGGAACTCCCAGCCTACGGGTTGATCTCTTCCAAAGTGTCACAAGACAAATTTAACGGGCTGGGAGACTAATTTGAAAGGAAGGAAGACAAACAGTGTATTGAACAGTAACATACAGTAAATGAACCCATCAGAGAAGCTGAAGTACAGTAACTGTCACTGTTTGGTGTTCGTGCTAACGGCTTATAGACATCTGGTTGGAACAGGGTAAGGGTTTAATGCAGGCACGCTGTTCTGAAACCATGATTTGTACATTGACTTTGGATTACTGACATCATGTATGATATCAGGTCAGAATCAGAGCTGAAACAGATCTGCTCTATTGGAACTGTTCATCCCTGTTACAGGAGCAGTCTGACAAAGTAAAGTTTGGGTTTCAGACATGTTTTTCATCACTGTTGTAGCATTAATGAAGTCTGTGAAACTAAAATCATCCTCTCTGGTGTCAGAGGTTGAACCCGTGGTGCTCCTGGTGTAATGCTGCTGCTTGTGGTCCTGGTTATCTCCTAGTTACTGTTGCCTGTGGCGACCAGGTGTTGGATGAATGATGAGTGCCTTTTTATCCTTCTCCTGCTAATGGACAGGAAGTGACCACCCACAACCTCTGACCTCGCTGACCCCCGCAGCACGCTGGGTAACAAGCTGAGTATCTGACACATGCACACACACTAACACACTCAGTAATGAGGTGGTGAAGCCAGCAGCTCTCCTCTGCTCCCTTTCATCTTCCTCTTTCTCTCAATCCTGCTGATTTTTCGTCCTGCTCGTCCAGGAGGATTGTGGGAAGGGGGATGGTTTTTGGAGCAGATATTTTTTTTCAGCAGCAGCAACTTTAGGTCTGCCACAGTGCATCTGAGCAAAACACCAAGAGCCCCTCTGACATGCTGCAGCTCCTTTTAAAGGTCAAAATTCAGTTGTCACAGTCGGCGGCAGATCGATCCAGCGTCCCAGAACAACCCCCTTACCTGTGCTCACACACTCAACACAATCCTCCAAAACAGGCAACATGCACGTTTATCTAAAATATCACCAGTGGTCAGCATGCAACCCATCTACAACCAGCTAACTCCATGTCAAAGTAGTTAGCATGCTGCTAAACCCTTAACAACATCCAAATGATCCTGTCTTGGCAAATAACAAAGCATTTACCGCTAACTAGCCTGTTAAGCTAAATTAATTTGCTAACCAGAGCCAAATAGCATGTTTATGTCAGCTAGCATAGCATGCTAACTTGCTAACTACCATGCTGCCTTAGCCACCAAAACAAAACAAAAAACACAATCATCTTTTCCTGGTTTTATTTGCTGCTGAAGAGATAAAACATAAAATAAAAAGAATAAAATTCATATATCCTCCTCTTTACTTGTCATATTAGAACCACTGATGCTGCTTTTTAACAGCCGTGTACCTTCATGTGAGCTGTGTATAATTCCACCTTTTTGGTACAGGATAAAGACAGCAGACATCTCTACTTAAGATGTAAATAATTCACGCTGACACTGTCTGGCTGCCGTTTGGCGCAGTGCTCGCGTCTTGCTTCAGTTTAATTGGCTGAAGTTCAGCTTACTGTAGCCTACAGGGACAAAGTTTAAGAAATGAAGCGATTGTTCTGTTTGCATCAGTGACAGCTACATTTAAGAGATTTTCCTCTTCTAAAAAGTGTTAATAAAACTGTTGCCATGCAGTTATTGGCCAACAGCGCCGACTCTCCAGGTGCGCTGACTGACATCCTGTCAATCTTGCTGGCGTCCAATAGCTGATGGCGAGCTGTAGGAGGAGGAGGTGGGTGGGGAGTGACAATTAGTTTGTTCCCCAAACAAGCAGCATTAATTAACCCTGGCAGGTAAACAAGAAAGGGTGTCTAAACACTCAGCGTTTGTTTGGATATGTGTGTCTATTCCAGCAAAATGAATGTGAGGTTCCCCTGAAAGCAGCTTGTTAATTATCCAATTTAAACTGATGAAATTGAAACTTGAACCCCACAAATGAATTAATTAGCCTAATTATTGCTCGCTGTGTGTGTATATCTTTCTCCATTATTTTGCGTGTGTCTCCTACCTAATTTAATCTTAATCAGACAAACTAAATGCACACATTACTGAAATATTTTTGTAGAAAAACAAAGACATTATATATATGTATACCATAATTACAAAGTCAACCGAAAAGTTGAATTTAATACCAGACTGAAATGAATTGACACTAATGACCATCTGGAGGGAATGAAATTGGTCTTAACACTGATGATATGATAGGAAAACAGTCAGCTGAGATGTAAAGTGGACATTATTTGCAGTTAATGAGGGAAAACATGAGAAAAAGTGCTTCTTTAAATCTTCTTCACTGTCTTGTTTCAAAGCTGACGGAGCCACAGAGACTTCTTAATGAAGTGTTGACGAGTTTCTGAGGCATTTAGAGCACAGACAGAGATGTCAACAGGCTGCCGTGACCTCTCACCTTTTTAATCTATTTAATATTGGCTTTTTGTAACGTTGTGTGATCTGAGGACCAAAGCTAACCCCGAACACAGTTTCCCCTTCACATCCCACTGACACATGCTCTAATGAGGTGGTGGAAGAGGATGGGGTTAAAGGTTGGAGTCTGGCTCGGGCGGTCGGCAGGCGGTGACGGATTCCTGTCTCTGGTGGAGGTCAAAGGTCTGCAGGCGGCAGACAGACAGGGTCAGAGGGGAAGTGGTGAGATGGTGGTACAGTTATTGTGTGTGGCCAGTCATCAGAGGAAAGTTTGTTGTAACTTTTCAAAGTGTGTATTGCTTTGTAGTCTTTTCTAAGGGTTTATAGTGGCATGCTGTATGTATGAAGTTGTTTTAACTAGAGGTATTTTTGAGATATTTAGTATTTGGTACATATTTAAATGATAATAGAGGTTACACTCATCTTTTTATACTCACAGAACCTGAAATGTGTCATTTATTTAGAAATTGTTCTAGATTTGTTCTTTTCCTGGGAAAATCAGGATTTCTTGACTTCTTGATGAAGTATAAGATTAAACACAAGACTGCAGATAATAAAACATTTAAAATGACATATATTCTAAATTTCTAGTGTTTCTGTTTTTCATATTCTTTTATCAGTTTTATACATCTTAAAGGTGACTGGGCAGCATTGGATCAGTGCCGAACAGAGGTTGTTGCTGCAGCAGCAGGGAGTCAGAGGTACAAGACCACTATTATTGTGCATAACAATCAGGGCGTCCTAAACCTGTGCTGCGCTTTAAATTTGGAAACTGATTCAGCCACATGCAGAGTTTTGTTTACAGGTTTCATTCACAGTTTGTCTTGAAATTATTATTCTACCCGGGTGAACTGTACACTGCCATTGTAGTAGGGAAAGTAACCGGGAGACAGACTTTCAGCTGAAAAGTTTCCATTTTAAAACTAATATTTTATGTTCAACATTAAACTACAGCACAAACGGCACATGTTAATGGAGGTTAAAAACATTTTGGTTCAGTATGTGTCAGAGCCAGAAAACATATGAAAACACAGGTGAATGCATGTTAAAAATCTCAGGATATCACAAAATTGATGTGATTAAAATTCCTGAGAAATATTGGGATCTCATTATCCAGTTTCAACCCTACAGCCAAAACTACCATCAAATCCCAAAAGAACAGTTTGTGGCCAGGCTATAATTTCACAATTTGGGATTAAACTCCTGTTTAGGTCCCCCGAAAGGCTTAAATTGAATTGGCATAGATTGAGGGCACAGAACTCCCTGTGCTCTTTGTGGCAGTAAATTTGTGGGACTTACAACGCAACGGTAACGCAATCTGAGCTGTCAGTCAGAGGCCGTCTGTGTGTTTCTGTCTCTTCTGACTCAAGCACATCAGCTCTCCGCTGTCCTGCAGTGTGGCTCATACGCCTGTGTCCTCGTCTTAACGGCAGTGAGCCGGACTGTTTTCTCCAGACCAGATAGAATCATCTTTGCTCTCAGCGTACTGTTGAGTTTAGTGCTCCTGGCCTCAAACAGGAGGTCTGCTTCTTTAATGGTGTCCATGCCAGAGGGGAGGATCTTGTGAGTCACAGCGAGAGCAGACATGACTCAAAATATCGTCCACAAGCAGAATTTGTGTTGCAGTGAGCAGCGTGGCCATTAAAGCCAAACATGATGCTTCTTTTTGATCACAAGCTCGTCATTTCACCAGCGAATTTACACACCTAATTAGCTCGAAGCGTTCTGCCAGGCTACAACTGATGTCTGGAACACTTCAACTGAGCTGAATGTGTGAGGACAGAAAGTGGCAAAGCAACAATCTGAACAGCAACAACACGCCTGCAATATGACAGGAACACAGTTTGTTCAACAACATTATCAAATCGACGCCCTCAGTATCATTCATGGACCGAAGATGCAGTGAAACAAACACTGTAGAGAAAACTATTAACTTTTTCATACACTTGTCATCCTACAACTACAAAGTAATAAAAAACAACAGAAACAGTAGTTTCTTGTGCAGAAAATCCAGTAATTACATCAACTGACTTCTACAACAATAATAATAATAAAGTAGTATTCCTGATGATCTTATTAACAGTATCTCCGCTCATGATCAGGCGTCTCACTCACACACACATACCTTTGGCCATGCAAACATGAGGTCACATCCAAATTAGGTCTAGCCCAGACCACATTCTGGTTTTACTCCTGACCCCCACTGTCTGACACAAACACCCCCTCCGCTACCTGAACAACCAGCCCCATTATTACCCCTCCTATCCCAAGCACACCCTCCTTCTTCAGACCTCTAAATACCTCCTTCTGCTCCCCTGCTACTCTGGCTACTCCCCCTTTCATCCAAATGGTTTCCTTTTGTGGTTAAGCCCATTTGTTTCTCAACAGGCAGCTCAGGAGGAGAGCCCATGGGTCCTCCTCCTCTTCCTCTTCCTCACCAGGAGGAATACAATGTAGATAAACACGGTCACATGACTAACTTGAGAGGCTGTAATGTAACTGTTGTATGGGAAATACAGTCTGACAATGGCTGAGTAGCAGCAAAAGGGCCCTTGAGCTACCAGGGGGCCCCAAACAAAATATTAAAGTGGAGTCTTGTCAGTTTATTTTTGTCATACTGTAAATATAGAGTAAGATGCACTGACTTTTTCATGGCACCTAAGAACACTATCAAATCCCAAAATGTCCTCCCAGTACACAAACTATAATAAACTCAGTCAGAACATCTTTTGGGGATGCTAAAATTCTGGGATTTGGGTTATCAGAATCTGCTTATGGCCCCCAAAAGGCTTGATTTAGCCCATTTGGAGTGTTTGCTTAAGGAAAGCCAGACAACCTCATTTCTGAACCCAAGTTAGAACACAAATAGTTAGATAGCACTTTATACATAGAAAATCATAATTATCAACCTGCTGCCCCAACACACCACAGCTTATAACAGGACACTAGCCAACATGGAATGGTAGAACATCTGCAGCATAGTACTGCAAATGTAGGCAAAGTTTTCTGAGGATTCTTGTACAGGTCTATGAAAAATGCATTTGTAGTCCTATACAACATTTGTCTTTCCCCTCCCCTTCAGTCCACACCACTCAACACGGCACCTCTATACTATATAATAGATACCTACTCTCTCAGTGGTACAATTGTCAAAGAACTTCTGCAGGTGGCAGAACTTTGCACTGTCCACAGTGCAGAGTGTGGACCAGAGTGGTGACAGGACCGTCCCCTGAGGTGCCCCTGAGCTGCCCTCTGACCTGGTCGTGACAGTTTTGACTTGCAGATCTGCAGTCTGACATAATGCAGTCAAAACAAAGTTACAGAGGCACAAACATGACAGAAATTTAGGCTTTTTACTCGCCTGTTTTCTGTTTTTGCTTTCAAATGAGAGTATAAAACCTGTAGTGCTTGCTTGGAGCAATAGCCACAAGTCTGAACCAATAATGTGTTGATGATGGCACTAAAAATGAGCAACCTGCATTGTTTTTTCTCATGTTATTATTAAGTGGACATTAATGCCAACAACTCCACCACCCCACTTTCAAATTCTTTTCCTAATAGCAGCAGTGCTACTACTGCTAAGGAACTGCAGCGTAGCATCACTGGGCTAACAATAACCCATAGCATCATTGTTCTGCGAGCTGAAGCTGCAGCCTCATGTTCCTGAACACACCACACCTCGAGATACACAGACACTCGTCCTGTTCTGTCCTCTTGCATCTATATTTAGCTGCCGTTCGATTCTCATAGCGTGTCGAGCAGTCGATACAATCAGCCGCCCGCCATCGGACATCGTGTCTGAACCTGATCCACCCCTAAACCCCCTCACCTCACCCCCCTACTCCCATCTCCAGCAGGAAGCGGTGGCGTCCGTCTGAACACTTCCTCCGCTTCCTCCCCTCGTCTGTCTGTACGGATGAAAAACGAGTACTTGCTGTGCTCTGGATGGAGAGAATTCAGTCAGCTCAGGTGTCAAGGTTTAATATCAGCAGACTCACCTTCACATCCATGATCAGTCAACAACCAGCAGCCAGTGGTGGAGAGGTCAAAGGTCACAGCAAATATCTTTGAGCCCCAAACAATGACTAATGAAGACAGCCAGAGGTCAACTTATATTTGCTTGTCCTCTCTTTTAATTCCAATATTTTTGTTTGCAATTCAGTTTCAAACATCCATAAGAATTTATTTAGTTTTTAATCATGCACAGCAAATGGTAAAAGCTCCAGTTTATTTCATTCTGGTCCCTGTCTATAGTGCTCTATACCGTATATATCTATATATTATTGACTGTTCTCCAGACAATATCATGTAATCCAGCCCTCTAGAAGACAACACAAATATTCTTGGTACTTGAGGTCACTGACTTTTTAGGCAACATCATCAGTATTCAGATCGCTTGTTTTGTTTGACCAACACTGTACTATCTGATTGAATAATTGATAAATTGGCAAATACTTAAATTAACGATGTGTTGACCATTACATCATTAACCAACACAAACTGACTGTCGGCACTTGAGAGTTGCTGCAAAGACATGCAAAAATGAGAGTACTATTACTACTTATATTACTATTAGTAAGCTAAAACTTTACAATGTTAATTGATGATCAAATACTTTAACATCTTCCATAACACTTGTTCATGTCCTCTGTCCTGTCACTCTCCTTCTGCATTATATATATACTTTTTTTTTTTTTATTATTTTTTTTTATTGTTAACCAGGTTTTTATTGGGCTTTTTAATTAATAGTTTAATTATTTTAGTTTTCATGTGTTCGATTGCTATTTTTTAAAGTCCATGTTTAGCTTTCATTTGTTTGTTCTTAATGTTGTGAAGCACTTTGGTCAACCTTGGTTGTTTAAATGCGCTATATAAATAAAGATTGATTGATTATATATCTCCTTAACCATCGCTAAGAAAAAGAGCAGTTTCCAAATCTGCATACAAATATCATCATTCTTCCATCTCTGTGAATGTTCATTTTCAGGCCAAATGTATGACTGTGCAGGCTGACAAACATATCCATCTAGGTAGAGATCCCTCGCCGCAGAAACAGAACCAAATGTGTGTGTTTTTGGATTATATCCACGACTTAACAGTTCAAATGGCTCTGAATCACCTTCCTGGCTGCCAGTGATAGTGTAGACTCAAGGGGACCAAAGTCACTGTTGCTCCGTTTCATTTTAAGATGGAGAAAAAAGAGATGCTTTGGGTCGTCCAAGTGAAAGGTAAGCATTTGCTCAGCAATTACCAGTTTCAGTTTCCCAGTATGGTTCTATGAATTGTGGATGACTGCCAGATATAATATTTAAGCATTAACATGGCTGAAAATGCATCATGTGGACAGTCAGGGGAATGGTGCTTTTGTTCCACGAGCTCGGTTTAGCTCTCTTTAATCACACCGAGCTACACTATGCTGTGAATACGTCTATTTCCACTGTGGCATAACAGCAAACTCAGCCAATATGGCCGTTCTTTGATGGTGCTGGGAGCCAGATTGTTATTCTGCAGAAGCACTCTGAAGAACCGTTTTTGTTTCCACCTTTCTTATCCACTTCCCTTGTTGATGAACGTCCACCACACACAGTACATTATGAAATAATTAGATTTCAGACTCGGCCACATCATTTACCTGCGTCTAGTTGACTTTGATAGACAAGTCCGATTTTTTTTTATCTTAACAACCTGCCAGAGTGTGTCTGTCAGAAGAGATCAAATGAGAGTTGGTTTATCCACATGGTGGAGAAGGGTAGATTTGTCTATAATACTATAAGACTTCCGTTTCTTCTACCTGCTTTTTTCCTCGAGCCTCACAAAGCCCGACTAAATCTCACTTACTCTCTTTTTTTCTTTTTTCTTTTTGCTGCTTTAGTCCGGAAAACATGTGCTGAGAACTGAGCCCACCACAGAACTGAGAGGAGAATTTAGATGATGATGATGGAAATGCCTGTAGGAAAGAGAGATATATATACACACCATACAAAGTATTTCTGTGACGACACAGATTAGATTGATTACAACACCTCTCTTCGTCTTCTACTCCCTCCTCTATCCAGCCACCTCTTTATGAGGCACTGAGTTGGAAACTGGGTGGTTCTGTAGATCTTGATACCTGTGTGTAGATAGACAGGTGAATGAGTTTTATTTCACTGGACAACTTAAAAAACCCACAGAAACATGAATGTCTATAGAACAGAGAGATGTCAAACAAGGCAAACAAGACATTAACAAACATTTATTGTGGCTTCTACACAGTGAACTGGTTTCCTACAGTGCACAGGATCAAGGTGAACAATGTGCCCTTTTGTTTTCAGGATTATAGAACCAGAGTCACAGCTACTCTTAAAGACTTCAATGCTGTTGTTTGTCTTCTTCCATTACCACGACCTGACTATTTATCTTCTCATAGACAGGTTATTTTATTAGTTTTTCTGAAAAGCTGAAACATGACAATGAAGTTTTCAGTCTGTATCGTAAAATAATCCTGTCTTACTGGATAGTGTCCTACAGGAACTTGAAATGGAGCGGTGTTCAAATTAAACCAGAAAAAAAACAAAACAACTAGTAGATGCTCATTTATTTTACGTTGCCTAGACCCCTGAGAGGCAAAGCAGCAACGGGACAGAAAAAGAACATTTGAGCCAGGTGAGGCTGATGCAAGTCTGCAGGTGTGAACAGAAATCTGCAACCTGATCAGTTTTGTTTTCCTCTAGGAAAAATCAGCCTCTAACACAAAAAACCTTCGACACATGTATGTGTTGCTGTTCACTTTGTCTGGATCAATAGATCCACACAGACTGACGTATTAGTAGTTCAGCATTTGAATTCATGCTAAAAGCTGGAGTTTTGATGGAGGTGAGCTGGCTTTTCAAGGTCTCTAACTCTTGGTGGCCATTGCTCCACCAACCTAAATGAACAGGTTAGGTATGAAAATAACTTAAGAGAGTTGATAACTTGGCCTCAAGCAGAGCTTTGACTCATTGTAAGAGAACGATGGGACTGTGTCAGGTGTCACTGGTAGGCACTGGAGATAATCTAGGTTACACGGTTCACACATGCCTATTCAAAAGCTAGTGACAGCTGCCATTCATTCTCAGTGGAGAGCCAGCTTTGCAGCTCTGAACGCCCCTGCAGAGCCCTGCAGTTTCAAGGGGAATCCAGATACACTAGAGGGGAAAGTTGAGAAAGGCTCAACTTTATACAAATACTGTATCCTGTGACATGGTTCAGCCAATCGGGAGAGCCCATCAGGGTCATCCTGATTTCCTCATTATGTTCACAAAAAATAGAATAGATTGGCTTTATCTTTTCTTTCCAATGATATGTCATGTTACAAATCAGTAATATAAATCTAATCTGTCCATCGGGGTTTGTTCTGATGGTGAATGTATTTGATATCTTCTATGTTGGTCATACCGGTCTTACCATGATGTATGGTGTCTAGTTTGAGGTGCGGTTGGATAGTAAACATCTACTGTGTGTTCTATTCTATTCTATTCTGCCATAGTGCCAGTGAATGGATGTGTCCTGAGTGTGTTGCTGTGTGTGTGTGTGGCTGACATGGACCCACTTTGTCTTCTTTCTCTCCTGCTGCTTTTTCATTCGACAGCCGAGCAGCTACACAGAGACTAACTGTCACATGCACACACACAGACACACACACCACACACAGCTCTGTCTGTGTGGTAGACATATATAAATCTATGTATATGTGTCTACCCATATGTACCCATCCCTTCACCTGCCATTATACAGCAGCCTGGCAGAACCAGCTCTTCCTCATGTGTACGTGTTGGTCTCAGTGTGTATATACTGTGTGTGTAGTGTCTGTGTGTGCAGTATCACTTCACACACTTGAGTAATTAATTTTCAACATGGCTGGGTTTTGCTGTAGCTGTGTGTGTGTGCAGTAGGGGAGGTAGCTGCCGTCAATACTAATTTGGTACGAGAGAAAACAAATGTATTTAATCCCAGGTTGTCTTGTCCTGCCTCTCTCTCTCTCTCTCTCTGTCTCTCTCTCTCTCTCTGTCTCTCTCTCTGTCTCTCTCTCTCTCTGTCTCTCTCTCTCTCCATCTCTCTCTCTCTCCGTCTCTCTCTCTGTCTCTCTCTCTCTGTCTCTCTCTCTCTGTCTCTCTCTCTGTCTCTCTGTCTCTCTC
>JAUMHL010000030.1:27406601-27434882 GCA_032362345.1 Sandelia bainsii
CTCTCTCTCTCTCTCTCTCTCTCTCTCTCTCTCTCTCTCTCTCTCTCTCTCTCTCTCTCTCTCTCTCTCTCTCGCACCTCACTTGTCCCTCCCCATCCCTCGCGGACTGATGGCCATTAGTGCTGCAAAGGGAATTTTAATGCAACGCTGGCTTCAATGGGAAGAAATGAATAATTAAAATACACTGACTGGAGAAATAAAAGGAGAAGGACATTCCTCTATTTGGAAGCACACACACACACACACACACTGACGTAGGAGTGTGTTTAGACAGAGTGACAAGCTGACGCGCTGGTCTGGTTTCACCAAACCAGTTCAGCTGGTCTGACTAAGATCAGTCTGAGGTTTTGTCTCAGTGCCGCGTTCAGAGATGAGAAAGGTTCCCATGGTTACGACTTGAAAGCTTTCATATCAGGCATTACACAACTCAACATCGCCCTCCTGCTGCTTCTCGCTCTGCACTGGAGCGTCTCACGTTACATTTATCCTAATCTCTCTTTTTTTCTTTTAGTGGTGCCTCTTCACGGTAACAACCTTTGTCATATTCAAACAGTGTTGTCTTTACTTAGCCACGCACCATCAAGTACAGTTACTACAACTTATGATGGTTTTTTTTCTTTTTTTGAAGGAAAGAGGCAAATGTAAAGCAGTTTTCGCTCCACCTTTCACAACACATTACTTTTGGAGTCATACCTTACATTAGACACACAGTGATAACATTAACAGGTCACAGCTTTAGTCACACTAAAGCGTATTGTATCATGAGGTGACACAGTGGAACATAAAAGTAAAAGGTCACGTAAAAAAATAAGAGTAAAGGTTAAAGTATCATAATGTTAATGCATCCATTAATATAGTGTTTTGTTAGTATATGCATCAATGCATAATGTAAGATCAGGTCACATAATGGAACATAACAATAAAAGGTGACAAAATAACACAAAGATAACACAATGTAACATAACATACAGTAACATAAAGGCCATTTCATAGGTTCCACAACAGTGATGCACTATAGAAAAATGTTAAAATATGCAAGAGCTGCATAATAGAAAATGAGAGTGATATAAAATATAAAATAATGATACATGTACAGTATGTAGTACAACATAATGTGATATGAAGGTGATACAGCACATACTGTAACAGTGATTCATTGCCATAGTTAAAGTGGATCAGCTCCAACATAAAACTGCTGCTCTGAGGCTATAACATCAATAATTCAACTGAAACAGAACAAGATTCAGAAAGACTACTTTTCCTTCAACACATTTAAAATTAATTGAGACTTAAAATTTTGATTGCATGACTTCTACTCACACATTTGAGATTTTTTATTTTTTTACATTGTGTGTTTGTTAAACAAGTAAAGGTCCAGCTGCAGTGGGAATCCTGGAAATATTTGGACTATCTTCCAGTTGTACGTTTTATTGAACATTAAATAACAATTACTACCCACTACATGTATTTCTGGACCTGTGGACATGTATGTACACACAGACTATATTTCCACTGGACAAAATGGTGGAGCCTTGACTTTGAATATTTCACAGAGACAGTATGTAGGAAGGTTTGTACATTGTGAAGAAAATGTTCTTTTGAGACTCTGAAGCAGCCTATAGTGAAACTCCAAGTAAAAAGAAGAGTTCAAGAGGTTAAACGAATACATCTTCTGCTCTGAAATGTACAATTGTTTGGTACTGTTTTAAACATGCAAAAGAGCACACGGAAGTGAGCAACAGGTGAGCTGAAATGATCGTCTGTTGTTATGGTAACAAGGTGCACTGTCAGCCTTTTCCTTTTCTTGCACCTCAGACAAAAAATAAACGTCTCAAGCTGATTTTTTTTTTTTTTTCATGAACAAGCTAAGCTTCACCTGCTCTTTTTTCAAGAATACTTTAAAAAATGGTGTGAATTTATATTTAAATTGCTTTAAAGAAGAATGGATGAGAGAGAAGCAGCTGGTGTTTCCAGTACAGGAGATAGTTCAGCACTATGTTAGCACTGATTATTCTCAGCATATAACAGTGACCGAAGGTCTAAAAACATATGTGAACAAAAGTCCAGAGTTTTCTCTGTGTGGCGTGAGGATTAAACGCTGAACAGGTTTACAGATTGAGATAACAAGTTTTGTCAAGTAAAGTATGTCTGTGAGGGGACAGTGGAGAAATCTGTTTACCAGTGAGTGTGCAGATCAAATTTCTCATGCTGCATAACTCAAAGGTCATGAAACCTAATAAATACTAACATGTTCAGCTTATACCAGGGATCTGCACTATTTTCATTTACATCACAAGCAGCTACCTCTTCCCTGTACTTATGGTAAATAAGGACACATGTGAGTAGTGGGGGAATCCTAACCCTGCAGCTGAGCCGTCAGCAGCAGTTGGGGGGTGGGGGGTCACCAACTCATTTTATAGTCTGGAGGAAAATCACGTTGATTAACAGGATAAAAGCTGGCTGAGTGTTTACTGCAGTGAAGACACTGGATTTGATCTCTACTGTAATTGGGATGAAAAACTCACTCTGAATTAGCATTTTTTTATCTTTGCACTATGATGAAGTTTAGGATGAGATACTGACATCAGGACTATGTCAGCCTGGTGCATTTGTGTGATCCTTTAAATTCACACGGCTCCTTCCTCGGTTATTCATCTTCAGCAGCTTCTACTACTGATGCCAACAGGGATATTTGTAACTGAGCAGCACAGATTTGGTTCAGAGGAAACCTGATGCCTTGTGTTCGTGCAAACATATTGACAGTCAGACCTGGAGCTGATGGTGGTTCCCATGAAGAGATGAGAGAGGGGAATGCTGTTGGACTGGATCTGTGTTCACAGAGGTAAACCTAATAGCTTAATAATGACTCATCGCAGGTCAGTGAGTATAAATGTATATGTGAATGTATGTCTGTGATGGACAGATAACAAAATAAGTAAGGGTTGTTGCTGCATCAGATGAAGCCAGAGAAATGGCTAACAGCAGGGAAACTGCTCTTGTTAGCGCCTGCAGTCCTGACAAAGCTTTGGTGAAATCAGAGATCATCAGAAAATCGTTGAGGTATGAAAAAGACAATTTGCAGTTTCGATTGATCTGGACTCCGGAGATTCTATGTGAGTGTGTGTAAGACGATCCCCTCCAGGTGTATCAGGTGATAGATCAGTTTTTGTGCAACCTGTTTGGAGCTGCTCAGCTTCATGTGCAAAAGGGAAGTCGAGCTTGAAAACGACAGCAGCTGTAAACTGATCCGGGGTCAGATTTTTAGGCTGCAGAAAACCAGTTTGATGCTTCATCACGTTCTGCGTCATCACTCCTCCTGCTGTCATGTGAATACTCTGCTGACAGGTATATATGGGCAAACATTAGACATAGCCTTGCTCCTCTTTAGGTGAGGCTTGAAAGTGAAACAGCTAGTCTACCTCAATATCAACCAATAAATCAATAGCCCTGGTCCCTATGAAAAAAATGCTTCTAATATGAACATTCCCATGAGTCTCTGGTGCAATAAACATTACATCTGACTAACCTCAGCATGTTAACACTGTAACAGTGAGCATGTTAGCATGCTAAAACCGCGCTACCATGTGTAATTATAGCTCCGCAGGGCTGCTAGCATGACTTCAGATCCTACACCGAAAGCGCGGCAGATATATTTTTGAGACATTCATGTGATGCAACTGATTCTCTCCTATTTTAATCAATCCAGCTACACAGCATGTATGTCACTTGTAAATGTGACCTGAACCATATCTTTTAGGCTTTAAGTCTTTTTTTCCCTACATTTATGTGCATCACCACAGTGCACTTAGTCTACACTTTATGTTGCTACCAAACCCCTCCTGTGTAGACACATGCAGGACCAGGCTCAGCTAACGTCCTGCTCATGCTAGTTGTCTTGCTACCAACACATACCATGATAAACTGCAACTTAGCGTGTTAAAACGATCATGCAACATCACCATTAGTAAATGTGTTTATAGTTTATAGTAGTTAACCTACATGCGATCATAGTGTGCATATATGTGCGTTACTTTTTAAATTCTATTAAGAATCCACTCAACGTTAGCGCTTGATAATTTTCATCAATGATTATTAAAAACTTTAAAGTCTTACCAATAGAGAACAAATGTCCATCACAGCTCGTGCTTTACACTTAGCATCGCATTAGCACGTCACTAACCTGCCGCTTCTACCATACAAACATTATGTATTCAGCAAATTTCCAAGTTAGTAGTTGATTTAGTAACGAACATCAGAACCTGAGTGCTTTTCCTACACATCCATCTACATCTGCACATCTTGCTGCTGTGTGAGGAAAAAATGGCCATGTAAACTTGAGGTGGTGCCGCCTCTCTCTCTCACTCTTCGTCATCTGTCGTCATTAAGCGAGAGATTGAAGCTGCTTCATTAAAAGCTGCTGGATGGAGCGCTCATTCAGCTGACGCCCTCGTCCTGCTGCGAGAATCTGCTGAC
This sequence comes from Sandelia bainsii, assembly GCA_032362345.1. Lineage (NCBI taxonomy): Eukaryota > Metazoa > Chordata > Actinopteri > Anabantiformes > Anabantidae > Sandelia > Sandelia bainsii. The sequence goes on from JAUMHL010000030.1 coordinate 27,411,075, forward strand.
GGCTGCACAGCGGTGGAGAGGAGTCAAGATGGAGGGAGCGAGGACGAGTCAGCGTCCTACATTCACACAAACAGTGGGGGGGAAAAAACAAAGAGACTATTTCAATTCATTCTTTTATGCTTCCCGTTTGTCCATCTCTTCTTTCATTTGTTCTTCCATTCTTCTTTCCTTTGTCAGTCTTTGAGCATCCTTCACTCCTACTTTCGTCCTCCATCTTTCCTTCCTGCCTTACCTTTAGCTCTTGTTTCCTTCCTTAATTGCTTCCTAAGTTTCCTCGTAGAGCTTTCCGTAATGTGTGGCCACAAAGGTCAAAGAGTGAGGCAGGACACAGAGACGGGCGGATAGACAGACAGATAAACAGACAAACACACAAGATGAGAAGAAGAAGAAACTTGATCCGTCCCTACAAAGGAAAAAAAATCCGCCATTTTAGCAGTTTCACTTCTGACAGTTGAAACGTTAGAAACTGACAGGATGACAAACTGCAAGTCAGCAAATGTGTGTCTGTGTGTGTGGTTAAATGCAGTCACATACCCAAAAAAATGAAAAGCTGTTATGACTCTGCAGAGCTGTGACCACTGCTGCGTGTATGTGTGTAGATGGAGCACTGCTGTAATTGAATTTTACCTCTCAAAAAAGCTTTGACATTATTGTATTAGAGGGAGGAGACGCCGCTCGGCCCCAGAGAGAGTCGAGATGCAAAAATGAAACTGCAGCTAAACGCAGTGACACGTTCATCATAGCTGGCCCATCACAGACCACGATTCCACGTTGGGATGCAGTCAGGGGTTTTAGACATGAATAATCAATGTTTAAAGAGAGGACATGAGGCTCGAAGGAGCATTTGGTAACGGTGCTGGCAGCTCCCAGGTGGGTGGAGTTTGGCTGGATGACCTCGTGGAAAAAGACACTTTCAATCAGAGGCGGCTGGACAGCAAATGACGGCCAACAAACTCATTACAGGAAATGCAAAGACAGCATCTGTAGCTGAATCTGAATTTCATCTCAGAAGAATGTGTTTTTCCTTATCTATGACCGTCTGAATGTGGGTGTGGGAGGGAGCGGCGTGATGTTCGTGAGGAAGATTCCTTCTAGTTTTTGTTGTAAATACTGCTGGGGAATAACTGTAGCACTTCAGTCATTCAACAACACGTACCCCAGTCTGAAGCCACAGAATAACTGGGAAAACACTTTAAGTTGTTCTATCAGCTCAATCTGCCTCAGATCTGGACTGGCCCAACCGTGCACCTGTATGTTGTTGACCTACCTATTCATCTCCATCTCATTAGTGTCCTACAGGATTGATTATGTTAGACTCCCACTGATTAATGCTTCCTTTTAGCAAAAATGGAGGAATTAACTTAACATTTCTGCCACTTTTAGATGGAAACGTAACTAGTACTGACAACTATAGTGGTAATCTATTTCTGTCAAGTGGAGCTACTGGCAGCGTCTCTCTCTCTGTCTCTGTCTTTGGTGTTTAAAGTTTGTGGTAAGAGGAGCCGAGTAGGAACTATCTCCTCTGCACCTCCTGTAAGACGAGATGTGATGCCCCCCTCCCTCCTCTTCCTCATCCGTCCTCCTCCTTCTCTCCACTCCGTTAGCACCTGACCGGTGGCTGCTGGTTAACCAACCCTGACCTGCTGCTGCTGAATCTGAGCGGAGAAGAGGAAAGATGAGGAAGGCGATCACTCACTTGTCCTCAGTCGTCCTCTGAGACACAGCAATAGAGATGGAAAAGGAGGGCGCGCGGGGTTTCAGCTAACAAGGATTGGTTTCCAGCAAAAGGAAGGAGGTGTAGCGTAAAACTCACCCGCACACTCATCACACACTGTGCTGCTCCCACCTTGTGTCAATATTAGTCTGTTTGCACATGGCGACCTTTGACCTGAACATCTTTACCTGCTGGGAAGCAAACATATGGTCAGATAGTGGAGGAGGTGGAAGAAGGGGAGAGGGAAAGGGGAGCGGGGGAGGTGGAGGAGAAGATGATTTATGAGATAAGAGGAGGTGAAGTGGAGGAGAGTGAAAACAGAGTGATATTAAAACAGCTGCATTTCATTTACACATCTGGACACTGTTCTCAGATTGTGTGTGTGTGTGTGTGTGTGTGTTGAAGATTTAATTCCCAGCGTGTAGAGAGAGATGTTTGAATGTTAAAGCGATGGGGATGAAGGTGTCATTCACAGCTCAGTGACAGAGCCAGAGAGACGTCAGTGTGTGTGTGTGTCCTGTTTGAAATTCCGCTCGTCTGTTATCTGACTCCATCCAAGAAATCCGGAGCAAGAAGAAGGATAGAGGCACAGAAACGGAGACAGAAAGAGAGACAGTTTCTGTCCCTCTTCAGTGTGTTGACATTTGTTGTTACAGTTCAGTTTTAACCAGGTTAAGACTTAAGACAAGTTTTCTTACTCATCATGAATAAAACCAGTGAAATGCAACATGAAACTCTCCACACAGAAACACATTTCTATATACACACCGTGTGGTCAAAAGTACGTGGACACCTGAAGCTTCCAGCCATATAATTCCAACACGGTGGACATTAATATTCTGCTTTTGCAGCCTCCGCTCTTCTTGATGCGGAGATTTTCTTCTATTCAGACTGATCAGGTCACTGCTGTTCAGTAAAAATGATGCTGCCACCTCTTATGGAACAGACTGCAGCAATAAAAACAGGAAAGTGGAGTACATTTCTCCTTATTTTAATCTGAACCAGACCTTTATTGATTAGATTTGACAGGTTCTAGTCTGTCCCAAAAGTGATGCATTGGGATTGGGCGGAGGACACCTGTCTGTTATTGGTGGTAGCTTTGGAGCACAGGTGCACTGCTACAGTTTGACCTCAAAGTTAGAAGAAAACTCTGTAAGATGACATATGATTTCAGTTGATTTTTCCTGGTTTGGGTCCATGATTTTAGACAATGAGGAATTTTAAAGGATAATTCTGGTTTTCCATTTCCAATTGGTGCCCCAATTTCCCATAAGTGTGGCTAAAAGTAAACATCAATGCACCAGAAAGAAACACTAAAGAAAATCTGTCTGCATTATCTACCTGTTATTTTCAGCCCTTTTGACTTTAGTCTGGTTGTTGGCAGTAAAACACATTTAACTGGCCCTAAAATGACCTTTGTTGACCCGTGTGTCTGTTCAGGGTCATTGTCCTGCTGTATTATTCCAAAACCCAGTTTCTTAAATGATCCCTATTTGCACGTAAACATTGGAAACATGGTTGGTTGCTGCAGCACAAAGACAAAACTATGACTCTTATTTTATTCATAAATCAAGTGTTTTCATCTGCATCCTCTTTTTTAGTAAACTGTATTTTGTTTAAATATGCCACATATTGCTAATCAATATGTTGTATGGATTTGGGGTTAATTGTGAATCTCATGAAATGGACAATTTGTCAATTTCATATAAGTAGCAGTTGTCAGCTGCACTGACTTATTGGCGATAGCCAGGACAGAAAGCATTATGATTTCAGGTTGTCTGTCTGCACATCCATTCGTCTGTACAGCCACCCAATTCTTGTGAATGTGATATCTAAGGAACGCTTTGAGGAAATTCCTTAAAATTTTACACAACTGTCAACTTGGACTCAGTAATATTGGTGGCCATAGGTCAAAGGTCAAAGTCACACCAACTTTGCATTCATCCAGTTCTTACTGATGATTCTTTTGAAGAAGAATATTATGTGAAGAACGCTTTGAAAGGATTTTTTCAAATTTGGTACAACTGTTCAATTGGAGTCAACTTTAATGTCATTATGAAAACTCAGCCAAATTGTAATTGTATCCAGTGGTGTGTTAGTGTTAAGCCTTCACACATATTTAGACATGAAATATAAAAAATCAGCAATAAAATGTTGATCTAAAAATACATTAAAGAAAAACAAGGGAGTAAAAGCATCAAGTTGAGGTGGTCAGATAAAGGGTGTGGTTATCCCAGACCTACTGTTACATTAATCAGCGATTGAGATGATGCGAGTAAATATTACTTATAATGAAAATCTCATTCTTCAATGACAGCTGTGGTTGTTTTTGACTTGAGCGGCATGGGAGCGGATCTGTTGTGTGTGTGTGATGCATGACTGAAAAACTGGAATGCTCTTTAGTGTAGACATAGCATTAATGTGTGCGTGTGTGTAAATAAAACGTCCAACCAATACAGTTGGTACAATTTTTTTTTAACAATTTGATTACATCATACTGAAGAAATAATGAAGCTATTTTATTTCCAGCCTGTGTCTGTACGGCATCAACTGTTGAACCAAAGTTATTCTCCTTTTCAATAGGTTTGGTTTTACCAAGTTTCAGAGGTCTGAAATTTGATAAGATAAGACAAGATCTGTATTTTTACACATGCACTCAGTCTGAGCACATTCTTGTGCAGAGCAAAGAATCAAAGTCAAAGTCACACCAGGCAAGACCACAAAAAAAATAAGAATAAAATAAGGGACAATAGTTCAGGTATAAACAATATTATATTAAGTTTAAGACACGGTGTAGAAGAAAAGTGGTTTTGATGTTTCCCTGTGATCCCTGAGCTCCAGGTTGTCGCCTCAGGCTGGTAACTGTTTATAGTTATCTTAATATTATAAATCTTAATATTTCACCAAATGTTCAAAGTAGCTGTTTTATGAAGGTCGAGCTTGACACCGTAAATATCAAGCTCATTTAAGCAGATGAGGCCCTACTCTTACCAGTTTATCAGCAGTTTATTATCAGTTTAACAGGTTCAGTGAGTCCTCCACGGTGCTGGAGCAAATGTTAAAATGGCCGCCGTGTCAGGAAGGTAAATAAATAACGTTTAAGACGGGCACATCAGAGAGAACATTACCCTGATCAAAGTCATAAAACCTGCATCAGATGAGACTTTTAATGTCTTTTACCAGGTGGGCAGGGCTTACCGCTCTGGGGAGACATTCCTTTATTTATCAGTCCCTTTATCACTCCATCCGTCTCCCTCTCTCCCTGTCTGTCCGGCTTTCCCTGCAGCTGCCAGCTGGCAGCGGCTCTGTGGGCTCATCAATAAGACTGACAGATTGGAGATTGATGACGCCGACTAACAGAGAAGAAGCTGTCTGTCTGAGAAATCATTCTTCTATAGAGAGACGCACAGACAGAGACACAGTGGTGTCTTTAATGTTCTGCATGCAGGTAGAAACACATTTAAAGGAGTGGGTGGAGTGTTTGTGTGAACCTCTGTATGTATGAAGGTATAAGGGCTCCACAGACTCTGACACACTCATCTGTCTCTTCACATGATCGCAGACTGACTCCACCATGTCAGATCAGGGTTCTTTATGACTCTGGCTGTTTGTTTGGGCTCGTTCTCATGCTGCAGAATGAGTTTGGGACCGAGCAGATGCCTCCCTGAAGCTGAGGATGATGGAGAAGATTCCAAACACATGAATTGTCCTTTAGGTTCCTTAAGAATATTCTTGATCGGTGTGGATTAAATGTAATTATAGAACAATTGTTGAGAGAGCAGGTCCTTGTGAACCAAAAGTACAAGGCATGAAACTGATCATCTCATCTGACTTTGGAAAAGACAGATGAGATGAAAGTCAAACATTAAGTTAAATCCAAAAAATATACAAGAAAGGAAACTGAAGAAAAAGCTGGCACTGGAAGTTTCATCTGAGCCAAACATCCCATCACACTGAAGATTCCTCCATCGACTTGCTGTTAGTGTGCGACCTGAGCTGACTGCTGAGGCTGTGTGTGTGTGTGTAGCATCATGGTTAACAAAAGGCGCAGCAGCGAGCCATTAGGGAGAGAGAAGTTAACAAGCTCCATAAAGATGGAGGGAGGAAGTTATTGACTGCCATTTGTCTCTGTTATTGTGTGTGTGTGTGTGTGTGTGTGTCAGTGCGTGTTACGAGTGCGTGGTCTTTTGTTTGAGGGTAAACAAAGCCAGAGGTCACACTCGTCAACATGCTGCAGTACAAGGTTACAACCACCTGTTTCGTGTGTTTGTGTGTGAGCAGCTGGTTTGATTGACAGGTTGACTGGTTTAACGGTAATGGGAGCGTGCTGATGTGAGGTCATGTGACAAAGTGTTTCTGATGTCATGGTCATATGGTACATACACACAATATACCTACATACACCATACATTATACACACACATCCTCCTACATACATACAGTATAAACAAACAGCTGCCAGTCAGCGTTGCGTTCACGTGACCGACAAAGACAGTAAAAAGTTTATTTTTTCCTCCAGCTACTAAATATGCAAAACTCAACTCATATTGGACAAATTACAATCGTTTTTTTTTTAATGAAGCCTGAAAGTGTTGCCCAATGCTCTAATAATTTTCTAGGAAGTTTCCAGTAAAGAATAATTTGGTCTTGTACGAAAAAGATAGAAAGTCTAGTTTATAACAGGTGCTGATTTCCAGAGCTATTTCTTCAACATAAAAGCTCTATTTAATGCAAGTAAACATTTAATAAGTCATTAGACCTTTACTCTCTAAATATGTTGAAGTGTCTGAAGTGTGTTCAGCCTCTGATTACTGACTCACAACCCTCTAAGTAATGCAAGCAGTTCAATAACCAGTCCACACTGTAATTAGTATCCATTTACAGTTCTTCGTTAAGTGTTACCATGTTTGTTTTTAGTAGATTTTGGCTCAAAATCTAGAGAGAGACAAAGAAAAAACCTCTACACACACACACACACACACACACAGTCAGATCAACACATGCTTGAAGGGGCACCCCTGCAGTGGGACAGGGAGTGCTTGTTTTTTCCTCCCATGTCTCTCTGTTGTGGCTCATCCATTGTTGTCCTGTTCCTTCCTGTGTATATATATATGTATTAGGTATTTTATGTATGCACGTGTGTGTGTATGTGTTGGTCTTCCCTGGGGGGTCGCCGTTAACATTCGGACCATGGCCCACACATTTCCTGAATCCCGCCTCGTCCTGCATCACTGCACAGGAAATGCTGATATCACTTCCTGTGTGCTGGTTCTCAAACCCTGTAAACGTGATGAAGCTGGGCTTGTAAAGAAAGGATGAGACTGTTTCCAGGAAATAGACACATCCTCCTATTGACTGTTCTTAAACAGAGCTACTGGTTTCAGCTGTAAAACTCATTTAAACCAGTTCCAGCTCGTCAGATATGAGGATTCACTGCTTCTCTCTGTTTTATATGATAGTAAACTGAATTTTGTTTGTCAGACAAAAGAAGACATTTGTAGATGTAACCTATCAACTAAACTACGACACGAACAGAAAAGTCACAGTAAATTGACATTACTGCCATTTTCCAGCAGATTTGAGATGGATTTCCTGGCTTCCACACAGACGTTACGCTTAGGTTATATACTCTCCTGTCAACAGATCTCATGAAAAGATGGAGTTAATGCCATCAAGGATACATTTTAGATGCCTGTACATGAATGAAAGGAAGTGTGGTTTCGTTCTCCTTAAACTGATAAATGCACTTGGACACTTTTTCCATACAGTGTGAATTTGAGGTGTTTTTTATTGTTGTTGGAGGCGTGGCTTCACAGAATCTGCAGCTGAACCCTCCCCTCACACACACACACACACACACACACACTAAGACACACATTTGTACAACTGACTGTCAGATCAGCTGCTGTGTGTTCCTGCGGGTTTTTTTTGGTGGTGGTGGGGGGAGGTTTAATGACTTCTCCCATGTGGACAGACACAGTTTGGCTTTTAGCTGCTTCTCACTTTTTACTGCTACATCCTGCTCGTACTCTCTCTGTGCGAGCGTGTTCTTGTGCTTCACTAAAATGTGTGTATTTATGTGAGTGTGTGTATTTTGTGTGTGCAGGTGATTTATCTAAGTCAGCGCCCGCTCAGCTGACCACCACAGTTGAATCCTAATTCTCTGTGTCTCGCTCGTTCTCTCTCCTTCAAAGAGCTGCTGTTCATTCAGAGTAAGGAGGATGGGGTTACTCTCCTTCTCTCCTTCCCTTCTATCCTTCCTTTTGTCGCCCTTAGGTAGTTTTGTGTTACTGAGAGCTTTCCTGTGTTTGCAGATTTGCGGTGACGGCCGCAGATTTAGCAAAACCGTGCTGTTAGATTTAATGCTTCATGACACGCAAACACACACACACACACACACACACACATTGCAACAGAGTGTATTTTCCTGCTCGTCATCTCTCATCCTTTTTTGTTTCCATCTGACAAACACACTTAACCACACACACAGACACACACACACACATTCTTCTTCTTCTGCATCTGTCTTGTATTATTTATACAAGTCATGTCATCATTCATAAGTGATAAACTCCCCACAGACCCCAACAGGAAGTTGCGGGAACGATGAGACTAGGAATGCGGCGTCGTCTTTTCACTCTTTTTATTTAACTCTCACCACAGCTTCCCATTGGACCTCCGCCTCCCAACTCCCCCCACCCCCTGAGAAAGACCCATTTGAGCCGGGCTGACAATAGAGAGCCGTAAATGTCCGACCCAGTGAGGCTGGAACGAGTATTTCCTAATCAGTCATTTTCTCTCTGCTTGTTTGTTTCTACTCAGACAAACAGACTGAATGAGGACTCAGATCAGGTCCATGTCATTCTGTCCCAGATTTTTAGTAGTGTATAAACAGATGCCACTTACCAGAGAAAACAAGAGAGGAACGCTCTTTTGGAAGATTGTCTGGGCATTGTTTGAAGATGCTTCTAGGATAATGTGATCAGGTTCTGTTTGACTTTCAGTTAATACTCGGTGCACCCTGGATGACTTTTCTTTTAAAATCTCAGATCCTGCTGCTCTGACTGACAAAAAAATGTGTTTTACCACCAGAACAATGAGACATTATATGAAAAAAGGAGAAATAGTTTGATAATAATGAAGATTTCATAAACAAAGTTGGAATTTTTGGACACCTATGGTTTAGTCTATAATGGTCTATTATGCTATTTTTGTTATCTTATAGTTTGATATGTTCTGTGTGTGTATTATGATTCTGTATTTTTGATGGTGTAGTGAGATGAGGTGAGGTGAGGTGAGGTGAGGTGACCTTTGTCACAGCACAGCTTCATCTAAACACACAGGACCAACACCCAACAATCCAAATCTTCCACTTGAATAAACACTGATCTTACAGTTGATTGAGCAGCAGAACAGACTGATGAACAAAAGCGTTCTTCAGCCTGCTCTTTTTGAACTGCAGGACTCTGAAAACGTCTGCTAGAGGGCAGAAGTCGATGTTCTCCATTTAGTACATGGGAAGAGTCAGAGGAGAGGATGTTTGTCAGTCTAAGCATGCTTTTAGTATGAGCTGTTTGAGGAGAGCATCAGTTATCTCTGAACTGATTATTTACCAGAGTTTTAATTCTCATAGGTTTGGTTTGGTGTGTGACGGTCTGCAGAGATTTGGTGTGTCCTGTGAAGGCATATTCTACTTTTATATTGTCAGTGATTGTATATTATGGTTTGACTGCAGAGTGGTCATCACTGTGCAGTTTGTCGTATCACAGTATATTATGATATTGGTATAATTGGGCATGGTACAGAGCCGGTGCCAGCCATTTTGGAGCCCTAAGCACTGGTTGACTGGCTCTGAAGACCCCACAGTATAAAGTCATGCTAACAGATGTACACTGTGGGAATGCTAAGGATTGATATATATTATGATATTTGGTGGTATGGAATATGAGGGTGTGTTGGGAGTTGTATTATAGTATATTGTGGTATGTATGTGGTAAGTTATGGCATATGTCTGAGTATAGTATCATATACGGTGAAGTACTGTAAAGCACAGTTCTGTGTGTGTGGTAATAAATGTTAATACTTACTAAAAATGAAGTTTAGACCGTTCGTGCAGCATTAAACACTCTGCTGTTTATGTGTTTATGTGTTTCGGTTCCCAGCAGAGGCTCCGTCATTCTGCCCAGTTCTGTCATTAGCGCGTCTGTGGAACGCCGCCACTTGGTTAACCACAGCGTTCTCATGCCTCCGCCCACTCCACCCTCACCCCCCCAAAACCACTGCTCCCAGTACCATAAACCAGTTCTGCCAAAAACCAATCACCACATTCCTCAAACTCAAGTTTGTTTTTCTATTTGACTGTGGAGATGAAAAAAAATAAAGGAGAGAGGACGGAGGGACGAACACGAGAAAGAGAGAGGCTAATGCAGTCTGATGTATTAATCACAGTCAGAGGTAATTGAGAGGCCGAGCGAGGACCGAGTGAGCGAGCGAGCTGTCCTCCATCACTGTCTCATTCTCTCTCTCTCTCTCTGTAAACACTGCTACTGTACCGACTGAATATTAATACACTGATACGCTCTGTGTGTGTGTGGATAAAGTGACTTATGGTGCAAGTGTCCTTACAAAAGCCGTGTTGTTGCTGTTGTTTTTGGCATCAGTGTTGGCTCAGTGAAACTGTGTGTGTGTGTGTGTGCGTTTCCTCTTTGGCTGACTCCTCCACTCAGTTCGTCCTCATGATGGCTGAAGGAGCAGTCCCCAGAGTGAGACGACAAGATCATTATCAGCTTCATTTGTGTGCATCCAGAACAGAGACGGGGTCAGTATACGTTCCGCTTTGTGTGGGACAAACACTGTAAGCAGGGGGGAAACTGCTAGCTTAGCACAATTTAATGAGGAAAAAATACACCTTGTAGCATTTCCAGAGCCACCTCCTCAACTAATGTGTAGCTCGAAATGCAAAAAAGCAACTTTTGCTTATTTTATATATAATATTCATCATCATCTGGCTTATCCTGAGCATTTAATAGCTTTATGACACACTGTCACACCTGGCCTATAGCACATAACGACTCAAGCCTTTGAATTTGCCCCCTGTAAAAGTAACTCTGATCACATTGAATGTGTTTAATACATTTGCACTGACTAAAACTCAGTGGGTGCAATGACTGTACACAGCTCTTTTCTTTTCACTCTGGACTCTCTGTAAACGCTGGATCTTCTCACTGGTGAAAATATTTGCCCACACGCACACGCACATTCATGCTTGTACAGTGATCTTCATGTGGACACTCATTGACATAATGCTTCCTCATATCCCTTACTCTAACCGTTTACAACTAAATGTCTAACCCTCAAACACACACACACACGCAGATAGAAGATAATGGGATAATGAGTAATAAGACTCAGTGTCTCTTTCTCAATCGGTTTAATTTATTTTCCTGTTTATCATAGAGTGTTTCTCCGCTCTCTCTGACACGCCTCATTATTCACTCACACAGTAATCACTAAATACACTGTTACATAAAACAATAATGATAATGCACAGCAGCCAATATCTATAATGTCCTAAGTACTTCTAATACAGACTAAATCTCTCTCTCTCTGTGGTTTCTCCTTGTAAAGCTCAGAGCAGCACGTTGCCGTAGAGACTCAAACGAAGCAGCAGTCAGTCACATCACTGTGTCGATGGTCTGGTTGGCACAGTTACAGCTGACCTTTACCTGTCTTTGCTGATGTAGTAAACACACAAACACACCTGCAATCATCTGTCTGTGCGCGTCTGCAGCCGCCAGACGTCATCAAACGCTCGCTTTAATGCTGCTGGTACAAACGACCTGTCTAGTCGTATTTTACAGGATGACACTTTACAAATTGAGTTTCAGACTCACTTTTTGGGGCATTTTTTTCTCCTGTGGCAGTTTAACTTAGAGACTTATTTTAACAACATTTGATGAGCCCACAGACCCAAACTGTATTCGGTTTTCTAAACCCCCAAAGTTGATCTTGATTTCACATTATCTAATTTAACTTAACATTTTTTCTTTATTTTTTGCTGCTTGCTGTCTGATTGACAAGTGTCTCAGCCTATCGGTGCCATCCAGCTGCTCCCAGGTTCTCTTGTACCCATATAAGGACTTCCTGGGTACAGTCCACAGCCGAACAAACGGTGAATCAGCTCCATGTCTGTGGTGTTAGAGGAAAACTCTTTCAATGATTCACAGCTGGATCAAACCTCAAAAAAACCTTTGGCTTTCATTTTCTTCTGTGTGTCGGACATAAAAAAAAACATTGTTATTAAATTATCTGCTTGCTGATGAATCCGTGAGCAGGAGACAGGTTCCCGCTTCAGACTGCAACAACTTCATGAACAAGGTGGAGCTGTTTTTGTTGCAGCTCTGACTTTAATTAAACCCACAGACAAACTGAGAATCAGCTCAAAGTTGCCATGTGGTTTCCCCCCTGCAGCAGACACATCATAAACATCTCTATATGGTGATTTTACACTTTAATTTATTACTAATTTCACAATAATTTTGTGGTGTAAGTGTTTGTGAAATTCTTACATACTTGATGAGGAAGTCAAAATGATTCTGATTCGATAACTAGAGTCATAACTGGATTCAGGTTTGATAAAATGCCCAAAACAGAACTAATCACTGTCTACTTGCTTCAATTCCCAGTAAATGATCAGAGAACAAGTGTTAACTTTACCTTTCTGCACCTGCTGTGTGAAATGCTGAGCCTCCATGTGCTTTCAGATTCACGCTGTACACCGAAATTACTGCAAGGTCGGAAGTCAAAGAAACATTGAGTCATTTAGAGGAGTCTAGTTTGTTATCTGTGAATCATTTAATTCCAAAAGAGTTAAAACTGCACAATAGTGTGACACACACATACAACTATACACACCCACACACACAGTTCAGATTATTGAGAAATCTTTTTACATAGAACTTCCTCGTCTGCGCTCGCTGTGCTGGAAGTCATACTGATAACACGATGAAAGGGAACAGGAAGAAGCTGTGTGTGTGTGCATGACCTCATTTCACAAACACCTGCTCAGCGAGCTGAAGGTCAGCTGACTGGCTCAGAGAGCAGAGATGTTGACGTTCACCAGTGCTTCTCTGGGGTCAAAGTGTCCTCAGGTGAGAGCTCGGGTCTCTGTTCAGAGCTTCACTGAGGACACGGAGGTGGGTCACAGTAGCGCATAGGTCCTGGTTTGTCTCTGCAGGTGTCTTCAGTGTGTAGATGTGGTGGAGAGGAGCTGCTGTTTATAGCCTCACCTGCTGTAATGTCTTTGAAACACAGCAGAACAGAAGAGGATCCAGAGCCTGAGGAGCTTTTCTGTACATCACATCCTTCTGTTAGTTATTTCACTCCCTCAGTTTGGTCATTTGAACGTTTAAATTACTTAATTGTTTCCAGGGCTGTGTCCTCTTCACGTCCACTCTCGCTTTTTAAAGATACAACACTGTGTTGTTTCTGCATTGTTCTCTTTCTCTCTGAAAATTTGCATCATATGCAACAAATTCTCATAATGTTGGGACTATTTCTTTGCGCAGCATGTTTGACTCTACAGCCAGATCAGGTTGGCGAGCTCTGTCCAAACACCTGGTAACCTCACCGTGATGACAAGTCGCTATGACGCTGTGCACAGCCACTGCACCTGGCTATGATTTTGTGCATGAAATGCAATATAGTTGTCTTTTTAAGAAATATACCTGCGTGTTCCTTAAATAAGTTTCGTCCAGTACACCTGAGAATCTCGCTGGAAAAAAGACAGAGGTTAAAATGACTGCAGATACTAGGTGAGCTCTCGTGTACTGTACTTTGTCATTTGTTGGTGAGTTGTGTTGTTAGCTTTCTCTCACAGCTTTTTCACTCTGATTGCTTGTATTGACTTTATGATGATGAGTTTCTGTCCCTTCATTGTAATTCAGGAAGAACTGCTGCTGTCCTCTTGCCATCTTCCTCTCTGCCGTCTCCTCCTGTCTGCTGCTGATTAGACTTGGCTTTAGCCTTAGCATTAGCCTGTCCACTTGTTCCCTATGGACCTGTTGTCTCTTTTGGCTATCTGCAGCAGTCTTGGCAAGCTAGCGGCTAATCCAGACTGGATGCTAATGAACTCTGGCCAGTGTCCACCTCGTTCCTGTAGAGACGTCTGTTTCTATAAAGCCCAACGGCTAACAGGCCGCCGCTCCAGTAGCCAACACAGACAAACCTGCTGGACCAAGCTAACGGGGCCCCTGCTAGCTGTTAGCTAATAATGGGAGGATAATACTGGACAAACAGGTCATGTGTTAACAAGGAGCTGTGCACATCAAGTTAAATAGAAGCAAATCACACAGAGCTGACGTTTTATCTTGGCATTTTGGCTGTTACAGCTGTATTTCCTTCATACAAAACAGATAAAACAAGATATCATTTATCTTTGTGAGGATCTTCCAGTGTTACACCCTCTTTAATGAAAGTTTCCCAATAAACGGATCCGTTTCCCACACATACATCAGGATTATGTTGCACTGAAGTGTTTTGTTTGTAGGGTTTTTATCATTTTATGTCATAAATGCCAAACTTTCACAGAATGATGACGCTTTTTTCTGTATGTCTTTTTCCTTCTGCCAATTTCCAGTGTTCAGCCAACTCTGAGAGTTCATCATCAACATGATTTTATATATTTCAGTGTTTGTTTTTTTTAATTATTTTTGTACATGGATCATTTCCTTACTTATTTTACAACTCTCTTGCCTCCCACATGAATTCTTTATTCACATTCTTGATTTGTTTCAGAAGTAGCACATAATTTCAATTTTAGGCACATGAATAGGTAAGTACAATAATCCACAGAAGGTGAAGCTGAACATTTTGACCATGTCTCAGCCAGAACGAGCTGACACTGGAGCAGAGACACAGGACTGTTGTAACTATGTACATATGGGACTTTGATTACTTGGTGTCTGTTCCATCAATTAAAATATAACGTGACTGGTTCTGCCTGTGCTGGCTGCAGGTTCTCCTTCCTGTCTTTATTTAGGCATCATTAATTCCCACCACAGAAGCTCCTCGGTCAGAAACACTGAAAACACTTGCTGCAGCGGTCCGTCAGCGTTTTCCTTCCCTCTATTGTTTCAAAGACAATCGACCCGACCTGAACGCTTCTCATCGCTCCCCTGCTCTGCTGTGAATATTTTTACTGCACGTACACGTATAGACATACAGGCATATGGGCCTTCACCTCCCCAGACATTCAAGCTCATCTGCACACACACAGACACACAAAGACCTCCATGTAAAGAGAAACAGAGAGAAAGGGAGAATGCATGGCTGTTTACAGCAGGAAACTCAACTATGGGTATTCACACTAATAACTATAATATAATAAAGAACACACAAACATATTGATTGTGTTATGCTAAAAGGCTGCATTGATTCCCAGCAGATATAATACAAATCCATAGAAACATACAACACTTATATTTAAACATATTACAGGTAATCAAAATATGTTAATTACACACTGTAGCTACAGACCTTCACTTTTAACACAACTTATTGTGTTAAACAGGCTGTGCATTCTTTTATTTAAACTTATTTTAAGAATCACAACAGAAGAATAATGAATCAGAACTGCACCACTGTCTGCACATACAGTCCAAACTGAACTTAGATTAGTTTTATGTCAGCAGTTATGGTCAAAGATTAAACTGCAGTGTGCATTGTGACTGTGCCTTTAACAACGAAATCAACGCGCACACACACACACACACACACAGCCACAAAGCGCTATAGTGTGAGTGGAAGCAGTGAAAGAGGTTGAACTGATTGAGTCTTCTGTTCACTGAACTCTCTTCACTCTCTGCCTTTCAAATCTCGCCGTCTGTGAACGAAATTCGCAGGAGATGGATGAAAAACCCTGTCATCCTTTTCTGAAGTGTGTTTGTGTTGGTGTGGCTGTGTGAAAGAGAGAGATGGGCAGAGGAGAAAGTGAAGGCAAAGTAGAAAAAAATATATACAGAGAGACATGTCCTCACTCTCCACCTCCCGCTGACCTCAGCCTGGAACCTGCAGTCGTACCTCAAAATATGTCTTTAAATGTCTAAACCAGCCGCTAATGAACCTGTGACATGTTGATGTTGCTGCTATATACATCTGCTATCTATCTACATCATTGATTTCTCTTCTCGTGCACGAGAAACTTCTCGTTGTGTGACTTTCAGATGCCACCATGTGTTTTCAGGTTGAATTTCCGAGCTACGGCATCCCGCTGCCTTATTAGTTTTTGGCACCATGTTTATGAACAAGGGTTGTGTAAGGTCATTATCTTCTGAGTCCACTGTCCATCCATCACTTTGATCCAGAACAGACTACTGCCAGGATCATCAAGAAAAGCACTCTGAATATTTATGGTCGCTATGTTTAGCATATATTCATATTTTAATGAAAAATGACAACACCTGTGGGTGAGCCGTTTGATTCCCGGTCCTGCCAGGCTACCTGTTGAGGTGTCTTTGGACACAACACCGAAACCTCGTACTAGCTCCAATATGGCAGCTGTCAAACAACAATTTCCCCAAGTAAAGAATCAGTTATTACTGTTCTTATTATTTCCTCCGAAACTCAGTGCCAGACATCTGCTGCAACCAGCCGCACCTGACATCCATCATGTGTTCATGATGCATTAACATATGGCCACAAGTGGAGCTTCTTAATCTTGAGTAAAACTTTGGTAAAAGTCTGGGTTCTTTGCCCAAAACAGATAGAAATGTGTCATGAGCCGTGTGTCTATACATTGGGTTTTTAGGTTCCCCCATTTGAGCATAGTCTTCATCAAAAATGACTCTGTTATGTAATCCCACTGCTCTATTTCAGAAACTCTAATGTTATTTGTGATTTACGAGTGAAAAGTTTGACCCACTTCATAACACATCCCAGTAATTTATCCACTAGTTATGATCTAACATCTCTGACCAACATTAGGAGGGAAAAGAGATTTACACAGCAGATGTTCTGACTCATAACTTCATACAGAAAACTGGAAATCATACTTTCTTCTGTTTTTTCTTTCTCTCTCCCCCCACGCTGAAGCTGGACGACAGCCGAGCAAATCAAAACCAAATCTCTTCGCTCACATCTCTCCCTCTCCGTCTTTTTTATCACTCCACCTTTCTCTCATTCTTTCATCCTCCCTCGCTTCGTCCCGGAGCCAATTATAACCTGCTGCAACATTCCTCACTGAGGAGGAGGGGAAGGAGGAGGAGGAGGAGGAGGAGGAGGAGAGGACGGGAGGTGTTTTTAGGGATTAACATACCAGAGCTGTCATCCCACTTTTTGCTGTTTTCTTCTGCCTCAGTTGAATCTAAAGTTTTCTCTGCTCATTATGAAACTTTACAGTAGATACACACTTGGACTGAGTTTACAGACATATTAGTTAAGTTCAGTTTATGTTAGAGGTTTTACTCATATATACATTGAAAGAGTTGGTGGCTGCTGTTATCACGCCCACTTCCTATACTGATGTGTGTGAGCTGACGCCATCCTAACACTGACATTTATATAGGAAATGAATGAAAATCCGTTCTCATTCACTTTTTTTTTTACAGCTAGTTTCAGACCAAACTGGCAAAGAGAGTTGTTTGTGAAGGTAGTTAACTGGCTGGATACTATATAACTACAACATTCATTTTCTAACCTGGTGTCCTTTTTCTTTTTCTTTTTTCTTTTGCACCACAGGAATTCAGAGATGCACAAAATGAAATGCACCTTCATTCCTCTCTACAGTGAAATAGTCTTTGACATAAAGTCATTACAATGTGCTCACCTATGGCTCCAGCAGCTGCTCTCTCTTCGCTGTCAATGAAATTCTTTCTCAGCACAACATTTAACTTTTAAATTTAAGATTAAGTTAACTTGAGACAACTTCAGGTTTCTGCAGACTGACCACTCATCGACGTGTGCTCACACTGAATCCATCCAAAGACTTAGGATGGACGTAGATTTAAAAAAGACACAAATTTCAGCTGAACTTTGCATTTTTGCTTTTTGCTTGGAACTCTGTTTGACATTTACAGTAGTGGGATTAAGAAGGGGTCACTTCACAGCCAGTATGGAGAAGAGGAATGAAACTAACGCTTTCAGTGCACACACGGACATGTGAGCACTGTTTAATTAACAAAGGTTCACCATCACCCGGTGGACACAGGAATTTCCTCACAAATCTCTTCCGCAGCAGCAAATATAATAAAAAAACCACTTCGTTATGTGAGTGACAGTTCAAATACCTCAGCAAATCATAAATGCACATACAGAAGAAAATGTAGACGACACTGACAAACCATCCGGGTCAGTTTGGGGGTTTTCCTGTCTGCTCGTCACCCGTCAGCACCGCGTTCCCGTCTGTCGGTGAGTTTGAGCGCGGCGTGGTAGAGCAGCGAGGCAGCAAATTGAAAAATAGAAGCTGAAGAAGATTTATTCAAGTTAATTTCACTGATTTGTGTGTGTGTGTGTGTGTGTGTGTGTGTGTGTCCTCATTGGGTTGCTGTTTCAGTGTCTCTGTCACTGTCAGCTTTACACAACACACATACACACACCACAGAGCTGTTCCTCCTGTCAACCTGTGTGTGTATGTATGTGTATATATATATATATATTTATATATATATAGAGTTGTGTTTTTGACGATACTGTAGTTTACCTGAGGACATGACTGGTGTGTTTGCAGTGTGTGTGTGTGTGCGTGTGATGTTGGAAGTGAGTGTGCTTCAGAGTTATGGCTCTATGTGGTCTGCCAGTGTAAGACTAGATTTACTGGCTCAGTGAAAACACACACACCTGCAGGGCAGAGGAATGCATGGGCGCACGACTCAACTCTGGGAACCAGATGAGAGACTCACATGACCTGTTTCATCTGTGTGTGTGTGTGTGTGTGTGTTGATATGAGGCAGAGTGATGCTCAGTGACAGATGCAGTGATACAGCTTGTTTCTGTTCGACAAAGACACAGAGGGAAGGATAGAGCGGCACATGAAGACATGCAGTATTTGTACAACTAGCCAGGGTACACTGTATATTTTATCCCAAAGTCCAAATATAAGCAGTAGAGATGAACAGTAGAGCTGGTTTTTCAACTTTAGTACTTTAGTTTGGCACTGAACAGAATGTGCCCTTAACACAGGGTATCGCAAACTGAAATCTGGCTTCGGATGTCTCAGAATCACAGTTTTGATTCTTCTACTGCTTCTGATTTATTGAAACAAAGCTGCTTGTGTTCAGACAACCTTCAAATTAAATGCCGGCTGTTATTCTGTGTTTTTCTTGTTGCTACATTACAGCAAATCCTGTAAAAGACCCAAACCAACCACCTCTCAGTCAACCTCCCAACATTTTCTGACTTTTCTACCCTCGTCTGTGGCTCATTGATTCCTACTGAAGACATAAATCTTACTAGTAATAGTTTTTTCAACAAACATTAAGCAGAGAAGGGGAAACTGCATTTGTTTAGAGTTGTTTTCAGTGGTACGTGAATCCACTTTTTCTGTTCTTGCAGTGGGACGTATGGGCATATGTGGGATGGTATTGAGGAAACATGTCACCCAGTTCAACAATGTGATTTGCGAATGCGTTTTTTAAATTGCGTTTGGAGGAATAAGACGAAACAGGTTTTGCTGCTAGAACTGAAACAACAGAACAATGTATAGAAAAAGAAATATAGAAAGTGGAGACAAAGAAGATGCTCTAGGTTTCTATGGAAACGCACATGTACATTTGAACCTTTAAGGTTTGTTTCTGGGCTTATCTCGATCCCCCTGCGCACACACACACCTGACCGTGTGTTTTGCATAGGGTCAGACTGCCTGTGCTCTGATGCTAACTCATTTCCCTGCTGCAGCTTCTTCATTTACATGTGTGTGTGTTTATTTTTACACGGGAACACAAAGCTGTGGTTTGTGTGATGCCTGGCTGTGTCTGCTGCTGCCCTCTGATCAGTGGCCTTTATCACTAATTAAACTCTGTATCAGTCTGAGCATTTAGCATTTTATTAGTTTGATACCAGCGGTGGAGGAAGTGTTTAGATCCTTTTATCTGCATTTCATGAATCCTCTGAACATTATCTGAGATTCATAAATAGCCACACGAGCGGTATTGAGTGAACACTAATGTTGGGTGATAAGGTCCCGCTGAGTCAGTGCTCTGGTTCATGCTAAATGTGCAGAATGAGGTTGAGGTCAAGGGTCTGTGCAAACTGTGTCAATTTCTACCACACCAAACTGGCAACACCAGTGAAACAGGAAATAGAATTTTCCAAAACAGTTGTAAAACGTAAAATACCACAGTATCCTGTGTTATTAGGATCTGCCTTCACTACAACTAACAGACTAGTGATATTGCTGGAAGGCCTGTTTTATTATGATGAGTTCACTCTGATATTCATCATTGATGATTCTGACTCATCTGTTCAGAGACTTCACGGTTTTCCCATCTCAGTACAGGAATCAATAAGCTCCTGTACATTCTTCACACAGTTTCCTAGAATGAAATAGATCCTGGAAAGCACTGTGTGGTTTGTCAGACATGCAAAATTAGATCTAAAGTTATTATATCTAAAAATAAACCATGTGATTTGGTTATGATATATATTTAGATATATATATATATATATATATATATATGTATGTGCTGAGCTCAGTGCAGCAGGCCGTTTCTCCCACAGAGCCAGTCACTGCCTGCAGCATCGTACTCACAACTTTCAGTCAAGAAAGGGGGGGGGGGGGGGGGACAAAGTGCGGTGTTGTTTAGGAGACAAAGCTCGGTAGAGGGACAGAGGGACAGAGGGCTGTTTTGGCTGCGGGGCAGTGTTTTCAGTCTCCCCACCAATGATCCTAACACTTGTGCTCCCTCTATTCCTTCTCTCGTTCACTCTTTTCCTTTCTCTACCTGTCTTTATAGTGATGCCCCCCCCCCCAGTATCACTCTCCGCTGCTCTTTTTTTGTTTCTCTTCGTGTCTCTCTGCCTCTCTCTCTCTCACCACATCTTTTCTCTCTCTTTCACTGTGGGACCGTCTCTTCTTCTCCTTCTCTCTGCCCTTTTCAGTCTTTCTTTTTCTCTCTTCTCTCCATCCATCTTTTCATCCACTCTTCATTCATCCTCACAGTTGTGTCGAATTATTGCTGGCAGCCGCTCTTCACGTGGGATGCGCGCGTGTGTGAATGTGTGTTGTTTCTGGTGTGTGTGTGTGTGTGTACATGTTTTTCTACGGCTGCAAACTTTAGCACAATACCATAACTGTGAGGACATTTCAGATTGTTGTCTGAGGGTTAGGTTTAGGGTTAATGTTAGAGTGAGGAGTGAAGCAATGCATCCTGTCAGTGAATGGCCTCACAACTATAGAGAGACAAACGTGTGTGTGTGTATAAGTGTTAGTTTGTGTGTTGGTTGGAGAGAGTGTGTGTGCGTGCATACTTGATAAGGACAGACTTTTATAAGCATGCACAATGCAGCCTCACACACTCTTATCTCCCACAGAGGGAGGTAATGAGGATCTCACACACACACACACTCTCTCTCTCAGTTATCTCCGTGTCTCGGCTGACAAACAGCCAGCGAGGCGTCGTGCGTTTCTCCTCTCACTGGTTTTTAATCATCTCTGAACAATGTGGCCCAGTGAACGCCTCCACCTCCTCCATCAGCTCTGCAGGAGTATGAGGAGCAGCAGGAAGACGAGGAGGAGGAGGAGGAAGTCTGGCCGCCTTATCTTCCTGAACCCACACCTGAACTCCTCTTGCTCCTTTTCCTCATCTCTCCACTTCCTACCACTTTTCTTCCTCCTACTCTTTTCTTATTATCTTTGTCTCAATCCTCCTCCATCTTCTTGTCCTCCCACTGTGCCTTTTCTTTCTCCTTCTCCTACTTCCTTTTTTTCTTCCTCTCTTCCTTTTCCTCACCCTCCTCCTCCTCCTTCCTTCCCCTATCCCTCCCTCGCCCGCTGCTTCTCTTCCTTGAGCTTCTTCTCTCAGTCCTCCTGCTGCTCTTTCTCTACCACTTCTGTCTTCACATCCTCCATTTCTTCCTCCAGCTTTTGCTCTTTGAGGAATAATACACTGAATAAAACTGCAATTTGAATATGTATGAAGTTAAAGTTAATGCAGCCTCCTGCTTCCTCTTCATCTCCGTGAATTCTTTGTAAAAAAATAAATAAAAGAGAATCATCTATAAAATCATCACTTACAGAATTGCACATCAGATGCTGTGTAGCCATGTTTGCTTCACTGCCGCTGTCCTCTGCACTGTGCATCAGCTAAAGCTTCCATAATTCAACCTTTGTATTCGGCAGCATATTCGTAGCCTCAGTGTTTCACTCAGCGATGCTAATCAAGGTCAGTTATTATGAATTCAAGGAAAAATTGTTCATCATGCCACCTTGTTTTACATAAAAGTGCATATGTGCGTTTTGCCTGCAGATGGCAAAATTCTTCACTGGAGAAATTACCAGAAACTTTAGTCAAAGTGCAGCATTAACACTTTGCTGTAGATGAAGGTCATGATGAGTTATTTTTCCTTGAATTCTTAATTACTGACCTTCACCATTACAATGTATTCAACAAATACACTCATGGCCACTATATGTATTTTTGGAGGGTCGAAACACAGAATATTAAAAACTTAAAATGGAAAAAGAATAACTAATGTAGAGAAAGGGTGCAGATCATGTCTTCACTGTCATAACTTTTGCATTTTTCATATATAAGACTCCCACTCACAAGTAAAAAGTCACTGTAATTTTTTTATATATATATTTTAGAACTAAAAAGAATGAAAACATTTTAAAAATAAAATCTCAATTAACATGTAGAAGCTGCTCCTCTTCTGCTGTGTGGGTAATTCACCTGAATTCAATTAAATTAACTACTTTGGCAATTTGTTCATGCATTCTACTGTTGTACCTCCAGACAGGTTATTAATGTGCACTTGTATTATTTTTATGACCAGCACTTCTTTTCTAAAATGACCATAGTGGCATTAAAGTAGTCGAGTCTGTCTTTCCATGAGTGGAGAAAGAAAGTTAAAGATTCAGTCAGTATAAAGGGCCTAAAAACACATGCAGCCACCAACTATAACATAGTTATGATAAGCAGGAGTAAAGTTGTCACATTTTCCCGAGATTTGGATCAGTGAGGCCTCATCGACTTTGTTTTTCTGTCTGAATCGAAATCCTTTTGACTGTCTGGCTTCATCCTGCATCCAGCGTCGTGATCAGTCTTCTAAAAATCAATGATGCTCCATCCTAATCTGCAGGTTCTGGTCTCTACAACCTCACCTCCAACTGTACCGGAGGAGTTTGTCGAGCTGCGGAGGCCTGCTGGCTCTCTGTGGTTCGGGGTTGAGATTAAACAGAAAATAGGGCAGTGAAGAACGTCAGAGCACCCAGCCAGGGAGACGGTGGCCATTTTGTCCTCCACATCCCAACGATCTAGAACAAGAGGACGTCCCACATAGACACAAGATGGCGGTGGGCGGCTGGGCAGAGGCTGAGGTGGAGGTTGTTCTGGATGTTGCTTGGTCTTAAAATTCCTTCCCTTTGATCTGCTCTACTTTCCCATGGTGCAACCTGCTGAGATGGCACTTCTATTTCCAGCAAACACACACACACACAGGCAGAAGTACAAAAAACAAGGATTTAGCAGAGTGTGTGTGAGTGTTTGGGCATGCTGGAGGTGACAGACAGGCAGGAGAGGGATCGAGACGATTTGATTCGCTTCACTTCTCTCTTCATGTAAATATAGATGCGATTTATTTCCTAATGCTCACACAGCAAACGGAGCAGAGGAAGCTGGAAGCAGGAAGCAGTTATTAATAACAGCCGCACTTTGCTGTTTTCCCAAACACACACACACACAGGTGATAGGAAGTCCGCTGCAGGGTCTCAGATACGGACAAATCTGAATATTTGGCAAAGGAAATGATTGTTCCTTATGATCGTGGCCCATTAATTCAATTCAATTAAACTCAATTCAGTTGTATTTATATAGCGCCAAATCACAACAAAAGTCATCTCGAGGCACTTTACAGTGTAAGGTTTAAGACCTTACAGAATA
>JAUMHL010000030.1:27451427-27466910 GCA_032362345.1 Sandelia bainsii
TGCAGAAAGGTACAGAGAGGACGAAGCACAACTAGGGGAGAGAGAAGACACAAAGTTAACAACATGCAATGATGGCAATTTCACTCACTCTGCACTTAGTAACAAATGTGCCAGTAAAAATGTTAAAGGTTCAAACCTAGAAGATAGTAGACAATGTAGTAAGTAAAGTAACTAATAACAAGAATTGTACAGACTGAGCAAGATGTGTTTTATGAAAGTCAGTCAGGGTAGTCGAAGTCAGGACACACAGCTGATTCTACACAGGATTACAGTGAAACCTTGCAGTTCAGCAGGGCTGCTTCACAAAATGAACGTCCTGGATCTTAACCTAACTATAACAAAAAGAGAAGCAGCAGGTTTGTGCCGTTGGCTTCGATTCAAAGCTCTGAAATGTGCCTAGAACTTGATAGGAAATGTATAGCTGGTTAGACGTAGATAACGTCTCTAAACCAAAACAGAACACGATAACGTCATGTCAAATATTTAAGCCACATGTTCTAGAGGAGATGCTTGTCTGCAACATAAACAAGTGAAGAATGTATAGCAGCACACACATGTACTGGGTTGAATGCAGAGCCTTTATGGCACCATTTGTAGTATTATTACTGTGTTGTACTTAAACTTCTGCGCATCGATTTGAATATTTCATCCACCTCTGCTGGATTCTGTCTCCCAGGTTCCCACAGACTCCTGAAGCTAAAATTTAAACCTGCACATTTCTTCTCTCCCCTGTCAGCGAGCGGACAGCAGGAGACGAATCTTCCCTTTCGGCAGATTTACATAAGTTATTTTCTTCCAGATAAACGGCAACTTCACTTACTCTCACTGCGGTGAAACTGCCGTACAGCCGTAATTGTGCTGTCCCACTGTAAATTATAGTCATATGCTGCTTTTCTTCACTGGAAATCTTCAAAACGACGACAGCTGCAGCACAAACAGCAGCAGCAGCAGAACATCTTAGTGGAGATAATTACCAAACTACACTGTAAGAATCAAGTCAGTTTATCAAGTCATATACTATAGATTCAACCTTAAAAGTTCTACTGCAAATGTTTTCACTATGTTGTTCCAGCTATTCACTGAAGATATATAAGGTTTACACTGAGTGAAATTGTCAAATCTAAGACTCCATGTTAACTCGTCCTATAACATTGTTATAGCATAACACAACACAGAGAACGTCTTAAAACTAGGTTTGACTTTTTTCAGTATATTTGATGTAGTTTTGTTAGTGATTTGGCTTGAAAATGACTTTTCCCCTCTTCATCACCAGCAAGAAAAATAGTTTAAGTAGCCTTGATTAATGATGAGAAAGAAGTTGTGGGTTTGCTCCACTGACAGGTGAAATGGATGGTTGGAAATACGGACGAATGAGTAAACAATGGAGAAGTTTGTTTATGCCTTTTCATTATATACTGTGTGCATGCACAGAAATATAAAACCAAAAGACACAGAGGACTGTGATAATTAGTTTTGAAATATAAAACAGGCACAGTGGAAATGTTGTATGTTTCTTCCCTTTGGGCACTTTAAGCTTTTATCCTTCAGCCTCAAACTCTTCCTTTAAATGGTGATTTTGACCATAATGCACCTTCTGATCAAAGATGACATGCAAATGATCACCCAGTATCACCCATCTTGTTTCAGAACAGTCTGTCATCTTCGTAACCACCTGATTTTATTCTGATGTGGCCGTTCCTGTGATGGCACACGGCCTTCATCTATCCAAGGCAGCGTTTGACCACACGGAGTGACCTGAAGTCCCTGAGCTCACCCCTCACTGGGGTTCACCACCAATTTCCTGTGCCGGCTAGGAAGCCGTGCCACATCCTTCCACCCCAAGTCTGCCAATTATCCCACCTCGCATCATCCTCGCTCGACCTGTGGGCCGAAGCCGAGCGGCGATGAAAGAAGGGGGATATGAGCACCTTATTCATATTCATCCACCAGGTAACCTCACTGTGCGGCTCCCTGTTCCTCAGTGTCCACCAACCGATCTGGCCAATTAGGGGAGCTGGTGTGAATGGAGGGCGGAGGGGATGGGGTTCATCGAGGGCTGTTGTCATGGCAACCCGAGCTTTGATGCTGTTGTTTTATTTTGAGGCGAGGGAGACAGACAAGAGCAGGCAAAGAGCACAGGGACAGTGGTGGAGGAGGGAGGTGTCAGCGAAGAGGAGCGACAGGCTAACAGATGACAATAAAAATCTGTGACAAACACGGGAGACGGCTTTTTCTTCGAGTCTGGCCCTGTTCACCATCTAGGTAGTCAATAGCGGGACAACGTCTGGGTCCCGTTTGGCTGCGAGCCTTTGCTTTACAGGATTTAGATGAGATTACTGGGTTTTGGGGAGGAGACATCAGGATTGAACAAAAACCAATGGCTAATCCATGGTGACCCCCTGCTAATCCACTTATTTGCCAGGTATTAACGTAGCGATCCTTCCTAAGTTAATAAGGTTTTCCACAGTCCTTCTTTCAACACAGCAGGAGGGGGAGGAGGAGGAGGAGGAGAAGTAGGAAACTCCCCTGCACAACATCAAGACAACAGATGTTTTCTTTCTTTTGGGTGCATTAAAACCTCTTCAACACTGCCAGACCTCCTGGGGTCTTCATTTATATAAACTCGAGCTGTTTCTCCATATCTATCAAACCCACAGAAATGAAATTGAGGAAATCTGTCTAAAACATTGCTTTAGACCTTTATTTTCATCTTAGAGAAATCTTAGTAAAACCATGAAAAAGCTGATTCCAACATTTCACTCAGTGTAAACAATATATAGCTTCAAGTACCCTAAAGAAACCCACACATCCACCTTATTTTAACATGCTGCAGCAGAGACTCCTATGTGGGCTGACATTTCAAGTTATTAAAGCAAAGTTTTTCAAAGCCTCCTGTGAAGCATCCTCCAAATGTCCAAAGATGTAATGCACTGTACACACAGTGATTACTGCGTGTGGTTATGTTTAGGCAATAGAAGCATTTAACATTTCCAGTTACATGTCACTGCAAAGTTTTTTTTCTGCATCAAACCAGGCAACTACATTTCCCTAATCGTACAAACATGACCATAAACATGTACGAAGTGTATAATATTGTAGTCACGACAAGAAAATACTGCTCTGCAGGATAGATTCAGCCACAACGTACCGAAGAGCTACATAATGATCATAACAGTTAACAACAAATTCTCATGATGTTAAAACTACAAAATGTCAATATTGGATGATTCTGTAAAACCTGGCAGTTCTTTTTGGCAGTGTAAAATGAACACTACATTTTTCTTTTCTGATTTTTCTGTGGCTTTCCAGAGCTGCTGTTGGCGTGGGAAGTTGTCTCTGTGGATCAATGAATCCATTCAATACTATAACAGGACAGCTGATCTGTGGAAAGTGACTCTCACTCACATGCTTCTGACAATGTGCTCAATTTGAATTCCCAGTAACACAGATAAAAGAGGATGCATTAGCACAATTTGATCTGAAGTGGAGGTCAGTGCGATCACTGTGGACATTTGTGAGGCTGTTCTCACTACATATTTACGGTTGAATGTCTACATCAATGGAAAAATAAACTGACATTCAGACTCATCATGTCCTTTCTGCAGGTCAGCTGAATGTTGTAGGTTTAAAATGATGCTTTTTTTTTTTTTTTGAAAAGCCGTGATTGCAGCATAACTGCAGCAAACAGTAACGACATACTCAAAAGAAAACCACTATAGAACATGAATAAAACAGACGAGACTTTGAAACTCACAGCAGTTTGGCTTGATATGTTATGTGGAAATATATGGATGAAAAAATGAAATGGAAAAAATACAGAGCAGTTTTATTAGAATGTGACAAAATCCAGCAGCCGAGCAAATGGAAGGAAAAATGTGTACAATATGAAAACACACAAAAAAAAGGAAATATGTGGAGGGTGAAAAATTTCAAAAATATCTGGATGTATGCTGAATGTAAAACATCACAGCAGCGCTGGAAAAGGAAAGAATATATGAATTCATAGCGTAAACATGATGAGGAAAGGCTGCATGAAAGAAATGAAACTGAGAAAGGAGGGAGGAGGAAGAGCAGATTTGGAGGAAGGGAGCAGAGACTGGGGACGGAGGGATTAGACGGACACTGGCAGGTAATCCTGCAGGAGGACGTCGTTAGCTGGGATTGAGCTAATTAAAAATGTGATTTATGCTACAAGAAGCTTACAGGCCGCTGCACAAGAAGAAGGAACAGAATAGATAGATACAGAAGAAAGAGAAGAACAATACTGTCCAACTTACGTCTGTCCACTTCTGAATAGATGGTGGGATGAGTATGGACGTCCATCTCTAGTGAGGAAACATACATGATAAAAAATATTCATATGGTGAGTGAACTAACGCTTGAATCAGATTCAGCATCCATCACTCATCCTGCTCACGAAAAAGATTCTATTCTACACGTTTTATCAGAATGAAGAATCCACACGGACGGACCACACGGTGCAACCCTCAGCGTTTCCTCTCTTTCTCTCTCATAGTGAAGTATAATGTGCTTTGACAGCTGCTCACATAGTCACAAGACTCTGCTGCTCTCTATACGCTGTATAGTATATGTATAACGAAGGTTTAAGGGCCCCGGATATACGTTCTCCTCCAGGATTTATACAGTAGGTGTAAGTTTTGATCTGTAACTAGCCAATGAGAACGAGCAGAGACAAAACAATAAAGAAAAAACTGAATTTAGCATGAATTAGTGTCTTTCTGTTATCCTATAGCCAGGTGAGTTGGCGTGAGCTTCAGCTCCCTACACTCCTGCCAAGGTGGGTGGGCAGGTACAAGATTCAAGAATGTAGTGAGATATGAACATTACCTGGCAAGAACAGACAAATATCCCGGGAAGCTTGTACATTTCTGTTTATTCATTTGTATCAGTTATTTCTGCTGTTTGATCCAATCATCCACCTCCTCCCCTTTTCCTCCCACTCCTCTCCCTGCTCTTCCTCTTCCTCCTTCACCTCTTTGAAGCAGTTGGATATTGGATTCTGAAACATTTCTGTGTTGTATTGATTTCTGCCTCCACTTCAGAGCAGATCAGATGGCCTCAGCTCTGTGTTGTTCATGCGTTTTTGCCACCGTACATTCAGCATCTCCTCTGTCTTTTCTTGCTGATTTACCAGTTCATTCACACTTTGAGTGCAGTCCACTGTTAATCTAGCAGAGGTTGGGAGTGCAAAGGTTCTTGTATGTGTTAGATCATTTGCATATAAGACCACGGAGATAAGTGTCTGGTGTAACCACACTAGACTGCACTAGCAAAGGTGTGGTTTGGTCTGGTCTATCATGTCATTCAAGACTGCCGCCTGGAAACAGCTACTTTAAAGCCTGTCCTTGTAAAAGAGAATTAATCTCTCCCTGCTACTGGAAATATTCACTATGCCACAAAATCTGGACTAAAAATAGTCCCAAACAAATGGGATTTTCCTTCTGTTTGAGAAATGGCTGTTAAAAACTACAGTGCCCAGCTGTTTCAAGAAATTACTGTATCTGTGAAGTGTTTGCAAAGATGTATGTCTTCAGTGGGAGCCAGTGTGCTTGGAGCTGAGAGCCACAGAGATGTTAAGGAGAAATACAGGCTTATTAGCAAGTTTCTGCTGATATGTTGAGCCTGATGGTAGATTCATGTGTATAATAAAGCTCAGTCAGTCAAATGCACAATAGAGTGAGTCTGCAGAATTCTGCAAGAGGACGTTTTTGCAGCATTTCCAAACCGTAGTACATATAGTGGTATAGTCTCTGCACCCATAACTGCATTATTATGTGGCATTAATGTCACTTTGACAACAATAAAAGTGGACACGGTGTTCTCTGTGATGGATTATGTGTTTGAAGTACGTCGCTCTGTAAGCTGGCCCCGTTTGATAAAAGCTATTTGGGAGTGCTGCTTAGAGAGATCTCGAATCATAGGATCACATTGCACTAATGATTGTCATTTGCAAATTGCAGATAAATTTATCAGATATTTCATGTTTTCCCATAAAATCAAAAAAGCAGACGCCTGCTCTGCTTTCTTCCAATCCACACAACGGACTGTTGTGTCTGACTGAATGAAAAACATCCAGCTGTTTTCACCGCTGTTTGCTGCTGAATTGGACTGAGAGGTTGGGCTAATCTGATGTAAAAATATCTTTAATCATGCTGCAAGCATGTAAGGACTGTCAGAAATAACATTAAAGCGAGGGGAAGTGTACTAAATGGAAAGTGGTATGCCGTAATTGTCCTTTAATGGACGTTTGCTAAAGTGTGAAATGCTTTTGAATCGGTCCCCCGCCATCACAGTCGCCCATAAATAGACACAATGAGCTCGTCTGATGAGACGTCCTGTTGAATTTGGAAGAATTTCAGGAAGCTCTGACAGACACACAGAAAGATCCAGGCTTGCTCAGAGAGGCCAGCCGGCAACTGTACGGTGAATCGGCTTCCTGTGATCCGCTCGCTGTGATTGGATTAAGCCATCATCCGTGGCAGATGATCTGCCCGTCCACCCACACGACAGCGGCCAGATCCCCGCCGTGATCCCTAAGCAGATTTGACGGACAATAGCATTATGTTTCCACCACATGTCTCTCATTAACATGGGGGTGTGGAGAAGGCAGGTATACAGGGATCAGGAAAGGGTGGAGTAGTGCTGTGCTTTCTTCTCTAGTGTCATTCCTGTAGCACATTCACACTCAGAAAATGACTGTTTTGAATATATGTGCAAGATAATTACAGTGAAACATTGGTCCACTTATTTAGTCCATCAACCCTAAAAACTAATAACTTCAATCAATATTAGAGCAATAGAGCTAAAAGAGACGGAGCAGTGGACTTACAGTCATCAGGTGGCTGCAAACTCGAGTTTGACTCGAGTGGGATGATCATGTTGCTTGGTGTCTGACAGGTGTACAAGTGTGCAGATCGTGGCCAGAAAGGTCTTTAAGTTTCAAATGTCCGTGATGGTGATGTTGATCACTGCCGTCAGTAGAGGTGGAGGAGCTGCTTACAGCTGGACAGCAGCTTCCCAAATACTGCACTGTAAACACTAAGTGAATAATTAATGATGGTAGCAACTGGGACACAGCTTGTTTGCAGATCCTCCTGCTGCTCTGAGCATGCTCACATCCAAACTGAAGTTCTGGGGCTGCAGAGTTTTTTCAGATTATAGGACATAACAACAAAGAAATCGATGGGAGAAGAGACTCCCAGAGGCTGCTGCAGTGTCAAAAGTATGTGGACATGGGAATACTCTGCCCTGACGTAGTCTGTTGGTACAACAACCTCCACTAGTCTGAATAGTTTTGAGATCCAGTGTATGTTTAGGACTGATAAACAGAGGAAGGGTCCCAGCAAAGTTCATGTCCTGCTCCTGATTCCTGACCAGCATCAGGACTGCATGTTAACACTTCCACACCTCAATAACCGAACAATGTTTGGTCATTCTGATAATAGTGATGGTGAAGGAAAAAGAATGTTTGGGAGGAGAAGAGAGAGGCGATAAAAAGAATGGAGAGATAAGGAAAATGATAAGCAGGATGAGGTGGCCCGTTGGCATCAGACTGGGATGCAGAAGGTGGCAGGATCGAATCCCAGCCCAGACTTCTAGCCCATCCCCCATACCAGGTGTGTCCTTGACACTCAGCGATAGCTCCTTGTAAGTCGCTTTGGATAAAAGCGTCTGCCAAGCAAAGTAAAAAAATAAATAAATAAAAAATAGAGACAATGAAGTAAAGTCAGGAAGAGAAAGAGGAGAAGACGGAGAAAACAGGAGAGGACGGTGGAAAGGAAAAAGAAACTGATATGATAATGAGTCAGAGGAGAAGAGGAGAGGGAGCTGCAAAAGAAGAAGAGTCTGGAAAAGGTGGTGGATAATGATTTTCTGAAGAAGAGTGAGGTGGACATTGAGAGGAGGAGCGACACGGGGGACGAGGACTCAGGAGGAGAGAGAATCAAAAGAGGAGGGTTTCCAGGTTTTGAGTCCAGACTTTGTGTTTTCCTTCTCACAGCTCGTCTGCCAGCAGGAGGCGCTGGGCTGATCCTGGATCAGACCATCTGTTAGAGGTTTGGCTGCTGACCCTGAAAATGAAACTACACACACACACAGGGACACTGTTGTGGTGGGAAACCAGATCAGATCAGCCGCAGCATCATGTGATCTGCTGAACATATGACACCTGTCCTTCCATCCATCCGTCCTTATTCTAACCTAATTGTCCTCCTGTTCAGGTTCACGGGGGCTGGATCCTCTCCCAGCCTGCACTGGGTGAGAAGTGGTTGACAGCCCGGACAGGTCCGTAGTCCCATCACAGGTCTTTAAACGGAACAAACTGACCTTATTAATCAGCTCATCGTCCCTCCGTCGTCTCGCTGCACCTTCAGAAGCAGAAGCTCACGTCCACATGAGCTGAAACAAACGTTCACACTAACTGTGCGATCACACTGCATTGATAAGAAGAAAATTTTAAGAGTGAAAAGTTCTTGATTTCAGGTCTTAACATCGCACAAAGAAGCTTAAACACTTTGTTTCACCTGGAACTTTTTTCATTAAATTCTCCATATTATCCTGAAGATTTTCTCTCGTCTCCATATCTCACAAACCTGAAGGAACGGCACTTTTTTTTTTTTTTTTGCTCAGTTTGAGTGAATTCATGTCTTTTTACATCCACTCATGTCTTTCCATTGACTTTTGCCTCTTCCTCAATCTGAACACATCTTTTGATTTAGCTATTCTTAGAGCCTTAAAGTAAGTACGTGACAATAAAAAGACATATTACACATTCATCTTCCTCTATGAAAAAAAAGGAGAATTTGTAAGAAATAAATCACAGCCAGGCTCTCATGCTACTCTCAGAGGTTTTACACTTTATGACTCTTCTCTACTTGCGATTCTGTTACACTAAAGCGTCACAGATAAATGATTTAAATAGTTTTAGAATCAAATTAAAACCAGAACTGAAGTTTCCTGCTTGTGGTTGAATTCACCTCCAAGCCTCCAGGAACATTTCTGGGCCGACACTGACCACAGCACACGTTCACATCCACAGTTATTACTCAAGGAAAGACCTGTCTTTATATAAGCGTATGAATATATCAAGAAAATAATCTCATTAATTTTACAGGCTTAAAATTGAACATGTTTTAAAATAATCACTGTACTTTACTGTATATCTACTGTGTAACACAGAACACACACACACACACCTGACTAAACACACACGGTCTCTGTAGTGTCAGTGTTGGTTAGCAGCAGGAACATCCGTCATGCTGCTGGCAGGCTGCAGCATCACTGAGGACCAGAGGTCAAAGGTCAGAGGTGGGAGACAAGGACAGAGCCTGGGGCGGCACACACACACACACACACAATATGACATACACAAATGAACATATACTGTACACACACACGCACACAGTCTGTCCCTGATGTCATGGTCACCTCCCCTGCAGCAGAACAATGTTTCCTCCCCCAAAGGACGACAAAGTCAGAACTCAACAACCTTCTCTCTTTTCCCTCCTCTCACCTTCCCTTTTCCTCTGCTGCTCTCCTCTTTTTGGCTTTACTGTCCTTCTCTACTCTCCTCGTCTTACCTCTGCTGGTCGGCTTCCTCTGGTGCTTCCCTCCTTCCTCACGCCTCTGTCCATGCCGTTAATTGGTGGTTCATAGATGGAGCTCATTAGGCTCATTAGCTCTACAGAATGTGGTCGAGCCTCACTGGTGTTAGTCTCTCTCGAGAGAGAGACAGTGTGTTAGTCCACCATCGTCCAGCTGTCCTGCCAGATGTGCATCCACACTCTCTCTCTCTCTCTCTCATCATCTGGCCTTGTATTGTGTCAACTTTGGCTTAGATTGACAGCTGTCAGTAGCAGTTCACTAACTAATCAGACTCTGGAAGTGTTTGTCCAGAGAGGCTTTACGGTTTTATTCCCATCGTGGAAGAACAACGTTGAATTCTCTTCTTTTTCTCATTTACAATCAATAACTAATAAAACATGGACCGCTGCATCTCTAAATAAAGAACAGGCCAGTGAACTGTAATAATCTCACTGTAAAATACAAACAGATGCTGTACACACACATAAACATCTGCTGTTAATAAGCTGTAAACATTGGTGCCGACTGCCACTTTGCCACATGAGCATTACAAGTTGTGTATTGATGAATTTTAAAGCTACTCGTTCGTCTGCCCTGTTCACGACGAGCTGGTCTGGGACACATTTTCTAACCTCACGTCTCACATTTTTACACACACCTCTTTTGATATTGCTCAAAAGAGGTGTGCTAATTTCTTATGAAATAAACATAAATAAACTGGATAAAATGGAAAAGCTCTGTGTTCAGGTTCAGGAACAGCTCTAACTTAAACCTGTCAGCCTGGTGCGTATTTTTATATATGTCTTGTATTTGTGGGTTTTGTGTATGTGTGTATGCAGTGACATTACTCAGGGGAGGGAAGTCATGAGTCACCTGAGAACACCACAAGAAAGTACTGCAGTGTGTGTGTGTGTTTTCTTGTGTTTGTGTGTGTACAGAAGTATATCTAACGATGTGCGGTGGCACCAACATGTTCAGATTCACGTCTGCGTTTGCCCATGTGTACCTCAGTGTGTGTGTGTGTGTGTGTGTGTGTGTGTGTGTGTGTGTGTGTAGAGTCGTTTCCTCAGATATCTCACCGTTCTGACAGGAAGTCAATTTCCTATTTGCAGTTAGTTCTGGCAGCAATTGGTCCAGTCTGAGTTGATTTGTTTTCATCAGAACCAATCAGACCCTCCGGCTGGGCGAATACACGGAGATCACAAGTTGTCATAACGATGACTGCTTACTCATCTGACGTCTTGTTACTTTATCACTCATTGCTAGTGCTTTGTTCTGCATTTATACATTTAAGAGTGTGTGTGTGTGTGACTACTTATGCCCTCACAGTGAAAATCTATCCAGAGAAGAAAGAAAGAAATCAGTTTTTTCCTTGTTGGCAGTGGCTGCAACCTTCGCTATTCATCACTGTCATTAGAGCGTCTGAAGCAGCTGTATTATTCTGTTATGCAGTTTGCTGCTTCTCTCTTTGTGTGTGTGTGTGTGTGAAGTGGCTCAACTCTATCTGGGATTGAAATGAATTCAGCAGCAATACAGCAGCTATTTTCTCCTCTGTGGGTGACCTACTTGTGGGCTCACTTGACCGACCGCAGAGTTTGTTTGGACGCTTCGTTCTGCTCTCGGTCTCATGTTAATGTCCATACAGAGGTCATTAAAGCACAAAACACACACACACACAAAGATCAATGACTTCCTTTGATTTGTCACCACTGCAGGCATGGCATCAGAATTTATCTAAAGCTTTTGTCCTCCAAAACCCTCCTTCATGTAACTTTTTATTACGCTGGACTTTTTACCCCTTTGTTCCCGCCTCAGTTTGGAAAATCCTGATCCCCTCATTCTATATATGGACTGCAGAGGAGGACTGAACCTTGGTCCCTGCGGTGAGAACTTGGCTCCATGTCTGGGTTATCAAGTTCTGATGTGAGGGTGAGTTTGTCGTAGAGGAAAAAGTGAACACAAAACAGACAAAAAACAAGAAACACCATACATGAATGGCATCCTTTGTGTGGTGGAAAGAGATCTGGTGGAAGGTCTGGCATCTAAACTGAGCTGCTGAGAAGTTTGTTATCTAATTCAAGGGTTTGGGGTCAGTGATGGTACAGACTGTAAAGGCAAATTTGTGATTTGTGAAATCGGGCCAGCCTATATAAATAAAAACTGAATTGATTGCATTTGAACTGATGCTGCAGCACACACACCGCAGGCTCTGTGTGAGTGTAGTCAGAAACAGAATCAATAAACCTGCCCCGCTTTAACCTGATGTCTGACATTATAACCAAACGTTTGCAACACTGCTTCATCTGCCTGAACTCACCATTAATCAATAAGACTGAAACCATTATGCTCTGAGTCAGTCAGTGTTTCTTTGGATTCTCAAGTGTTCATTGTGAAGCATGAGTCATTGCACTAACCAGTGAATACACACACACACACACACACACACACACAGCAGGATCTCCTCTGGCCTACACTCTTTAGATAACAGAGGAGCTGAAGAGGAGGCGTTCTCGTTAAAAGGATTGGGCTGGCAAAGGTTGGCATGGCGACCTCTTCCAAGGCAGCCCTCCAAAACTTTTATCTGTTTTTTCCTTTTTTTTCATTTTAGTTACAAAAAGGCTTTTTCTATTTCCTCTTTCTTTTTCAAAACCACAGCGTGAGACAGTAGAACTCAAAAAAAGCTTGAGGAGATCAGACAGTGAGGGAGGCTTCACATACGGCGGCAAGCTGTAAAGGACTCAGAAAGGAAAAGGGAAGACAAAGTGAGATACGAGCCGCACCGCCGCTGCCGCCTCGGCTGCAGCTTCGCCTCCAGACTCTGTTGTCTGTCGGTGAATGGCGTCGGCGAGGGCGCGCCGCGCAGCTCGGCTCATTGTCTCCACTTAGCTCTGCAGCTCGGATTCAATGCACATCAGCGAGCTGTGGACCCTGCCTGTCGGTGTGTGTCTGTGTTGTGGGTGGTGTGTGGGGGAGAGAAGGTATCGTAGTCACATGTGAAAGTTCTAGCAGTTCAGTGAACTTCCTGTTTCCCTTAGTGATAATGTGACATGGGCACTAGAGATGAATGAGGACAGTCAGTCAGAAGCAGCACTGAATGCATGTGTGCTGATACTAATATTATTGCTGATAGTAACATTAAGGGTAGAAAAACACAAAATGGCAGCCTGAGGTACAAACCATGAGCAGCCATGTCTGCTTGTATTTTTATTTATTGTATATAATTTATGTCACTGCGACAGACTGCAGTACTTCTTGTTAGCCTTGTCCTGTGTATTTGTACCCTAAACTGCTCACAGCGCTACTGCTACTTGCTACTAATATTGTAAGTTTGCTACTAACACGGCTAATGTTGCTAATGCTGCTGGCTAATATCACTGTTGCTGCTACTGTTGTCACTGCTACTGCTCTCACACACTGCTATTACTAATACAGCAACGTTTACTACTATTGCTTCTTACTAATTTTGCTGCAACTACTACTGTTTCTGTTTCTACTGCTAATGCTACTACATCTGCTACTATGACTACTATTAGCTGCTACTACAGTTACTATTGTTCTGGCCAATAACTGCCACTAGTCCATGCATCGCTATCAGTTCCAGTACTACTGTTACTAATGGTATTGTTAACACATCTACTACTATTTTACTACTACCAATACTAATATTTTTGCTTCTATTGCTATTTTAACTATAGCTACTGCTACAACTACTGCAGCCCACTAATTGCTAATGCTAATGTGGCTACTACCAGGACTACATTACTTTGTGTGTACTGACCATACTGCTTGTAGTAGTATTGCTACTACTACTCCTACTACCTCTGACATTAGCTTTGCTATTGTAACTTTGGCCACCTCTACCGTTGAAACGACCACTGCTATCACTTCTACTGATGCTATTAGCACAACCACCTTTTCTACTACAACTGCTAATACTGTTGTTACTGTCGATAATACTATAATACCTACTAGTATTTTTAGTTACCATTTTCACTACTGCTTCAACGTCTATTTCTTGTTCAGGTAGTATTAGTACTAGTTGTCCTACTGCTGTTACTACTATGATTACCTTCACTTCTTTTGCCAAAACTACTACTGCTATTCCATCTACTGTAGATACTGCTTCTTCTAACCTACTACTGCAACCTCTACTTCAACTGCACCTAATGTTACTGCTGCTGCTACTACTAATTCAGTTGTAATGATGGATTTATATAATGTTGGTAGTGCTAGTGGTACTTGTACTAACACTTCTAGGTACTTTTTTTTAGATTTGATAAGTCCTGGTAGTCATCAGGCCGCATTGTGATAATGATGCCTGATTAGTGGTTAGCGAGATCATTTCTGAGACTGTATCCCAAGAGAAGCATTAGTTTTCCACAAATCTGACCCTTACTGCTAATCAGGCTGCCAGCAAGTCGAGCTCTGTTTGCTTTCAGTGAGCATCGCCACCCTGCAGAGATCTTTTATAACAAACTACACTTCAGAAAAAAGAGAATCAGATAAAGTAACTTCATTTGTCATGTTAAAACTCTTCTAATAGGCTTGAGTAATGGCTACAATTCACTGTGGGATCTAGAGTGAACCTTAAATCTTGGTCCAGTTATGTCTCATCTTGGTCTGACTAGCTGAGTGTCTGTCCATCAGTCTGTCTGCTAGAGAGTGATTGAGAAAAAGGAGATAAGCGTCAAAGTCGGAGCAGAGGAGTTGAAAGTGATTTCACAAAATAAAAAATAAAAAGGAGGAACAGAGAAGAAAAAGCAGAGAACTGGGAGAGAGCAGAACACTTAAGAGAGAAAATCGACTTTGAAAAATGAGAAAGAGAGAGCGACGGGTCAGAGCTTCACCAATAAAGCAAAAAAGAAAGAAAAAAGATTCAGCCTTGGCAGGAGAAACTGAGGCTTTTTCCTGAGAGCTCTTCAGCCCGGCGGACATATCCAGCTTCCCCCTCCACTCTCTCACAGCCATTTAACTGATTTAATTCTCCAAAATGGAGTCTCTCTGTCAGTCTGAGCAGTTTTTTCCCAAGCTGTCACATTTGAGACGCTCTCCTCAGCCTCTTCCACGGTAAATCTGTTTAACAGCAGCACATAAAAAACGACATAAATTCAAAGGATGAGCTACGTAAAACAGCACAACAAGCACGCCAGAACCTAATAAAGACAGCAGTACAGCTGACTACTGACAATGTTACCGAATGCAAGGCAATAAGCTAATACTAACTGATGAGGGAGTATAGACAGACGGTGTGGATGACACCATGAAAGGCTTAAGGCTGACAGACAACTGATATCTGATGAGTCAGTCAGTCAGTCAGAGCTCATCGCTGGAGTTACGTTTAAAGAAATGGGGCCAGGTTTGAGACTGACAGCCAGTGGTGGAAAACTAAAAATACAAAAATATAATAATATGTGGTGTAAATCCTGTATCTCTAATTTGTGGACTTTGCTGCTTTCAGATCACTTTACTGGTAAATTGTCAAACTAATCTGGTAACGTCTGAAATATTTTGAAAAAAAGTCTAAATTTTCTTATTCGGTGCTACTTATCATTATCTTCATATGTTCTTATATCATGTTAAAGCTGCCTTGGCGAGTTGAAAATACCGGATGGCATTCAAAACAGCCTACTTTTAAAACAGGCATGAAACTAAATGCTGGTTCATAACTCAAAAACAAATTCATATATGCTGCTCTGAAGCCAGGTCTAGACCATAAAATGGGAAAGAAACACAAATGAGTCAATAAAAGCACATATCAAATATTCCAATGCATTATTTTTCATATTCTTAAGACTGTTAATAAGACCTGCGATGGATTGGCGACCTGTCCAGGGTGTACCCCGCCTCTCGCCCGATGACAGCTGGGATAGGCTCCAGCAC
>JAUMHL010000030.1:27467010-27523773 GCA_032362345.1 Sandelia bainsii
GCTGGGATAGGCTCCAGCACCCCCCGTGACCCTTACGAGGACAAGCGGTTAAGAAAATGGATGGATGGATGGATGTTAATAAGACAAAAGTAACCCTGCGATTCATTTAGCGGGATAAAAGATGCAGGAATAATACAAATCTTCTTAAGTCAACTCGGTACTCAAGTACTAGACTTAAATAAAAGTACTTTGTACTGGATGCAGGAAGAGGAATGTGTTGTGCAATACAAGTAGCCAATTTCCCTATTTATAGTGTTCACTGTAACAACACACATACAGTACATCTGACAACTTGCAGTAATATGGTAAGAAATTACAGTAATTTCTCCACAATGACCATTTATTCTGATTTTTATTGTGACATAATTACATAGCCAAAAAAACCTGCAGTATATAGGAGGTCATATGTCTTTTATGGCACAAAGCGTTTGACATTTGATTCTAGAATCTGATGCTTCCCGTTTCCTAATCTACAGTCAGTAATGACACAGAGCCTAAAAGTTTCCATACAGCATAAACCTAACCAAATCTTAATGAATATTAACATGAATATGAATTAATATGAATATTTGAAATGTTTTTTTAAAAACCTGCTTATCGTAGCATGGCTTCCTGCAAAAAACAAAACAATAAGCTACGAGTAAAGTGCAGCGGTACAGTGCGTCCGGTGCAGGACAAAAGAATCATAATGTAAAGAGGACAGCCCATGCTAACAGTCACCAGATCCCACATGTGGCACTGTGTTTATTCTATTGTGGACAGTGTGAAAAGGAAGCCTGGAGCTGTGAATAGAGCTCACTGCTGGACAGCAACCATTACATTATCACAGACCTGACAGATAGAGGCGGCTGTTGAGCCACACAGCCACTTTACTTAGCACTGAAATTCCTCTTTTATGCAGCCAGACCACACTTTCATGACGGTATAAATGCCACAGAATCCTCGCCTCCTTTTTATATTCTCTATTGTGCGCGGCTCCTGGAGACTCACCGACTGGAGAATCCATAGGCTGATGTGAAGGTCCTCGGTCTGTGTTGAGGGTGTGTTAAAGGGCTCTTTATGTCAGTTCCCTCTTCATCTGAGTAAGCCTCAGGCACACTGGAAGACCCAGAATACTGATAGTCTCACTCAGACACTTTTAGATTACATTATACAATAGCTTGTCTTTCAAAAGTGTCACACCTCACCGTTTTCTACTCTTAAACAGTCATATTTAAGATGCTTACCTCTAGAATCCTTAAACATAGCAGTATCAGATTAGTCAAATGAATACATCTTTATATTGATTGAGTGAAAAATGTGTTTTGTTCATTTTGGGGAAAATTTGGTTTTATTAAACATCCATGTTGTTATCCATGGCTGCAGTTATTAGCTTTGTAGCATCCATAAAATACATCCAATACATCCATCATTTTTGTTTAATTAAGCTCTCAGTTCCCCCACCACCTCCAGACTCATCATTCACAGTGTGATTGTGCACTAAATCAGTTCATCAAACCTAATGGCCGGTAGGATGGCAGGCAGCGAGGTTTCTCCACTTTACATTTTGCCTCAAGGTTCTTTATTTTCCATCAAAGCCTTTTTCTGTCATACATCAGTCCCTGAACTCAGAGTAGCTGAATTTTCTATCAGACTTTTCTTTTCCATTTTCTTCCAGAGGACTGTTTTGACAGGAGATTTTGATGTGTGTCCTGTCATCCTGGAAAGTTGCAGGTTTAGTTCCTGCTTCAGTCGATGTCCCTGTTGAAATGTCTTTGAATTCTGTACCTTATTTTCTTTACATGTGATTTCTGCTCCTCTGTCAGCTTTTGATGATGTTTAAAGGTCATGAGCGGCATTTCAATCTTTAGTTGAGTTATTTTACCACAACCCCTGGTAGTTCTCTGATTGAAGGTCCACTGCAAACCAAGGGCATCTCCAAACTGAGAGAAGTTTTGACGGTAGCAGTTGTGGGTGAAAACTTATGGTGCATTTGTTATGTTTATTTTTTGAGTTTTTGCTTTGAGTTCAAGATATGTAGTTACTTCATAGTTATGCACTTTCTCAAAAGCTTAACGGAAACCCTGAACCCCTTTTTAGACAATCTGTAGTGAACTTTCACAGCCTCTGAGCTGTATGTTTCCACGGTGGCCCAGCCAACCTGCCCAGTGTTTTGTCTCTTGATTGCCGTTCTTTTCTCTTTCCACTTTCCACTCGCACCAACCGGTCGAGGCAGATGGCCGCCCACGCTGAGCCTGGTTCTGCTTGAAGTTTCTTCTGTTAAAGGGAGTTTTTCTTTCCACTTCAGATTATTTCTGTTGTTTTTTTTGGGTGATATAAGTGAACTGAATTGAAATTGAATTAAGAATAGTTTGACATTTTGAGAAATGTGCTTATTCACTTACTTGCAAAGAGTCAGATGAGAAGATGTGACTTTCATATCTGTCTGCTAAATATGAAACTAGAACCCACAAAACTTTAGTTTAGCTTAGCTTGGCACAAAGGCCGAAGAACCATAGTTTGGCTCTGTCCCTGGGAAATAACTGCTGTTATGTTATGTGTCCAATCTACTGTGTGAAATAGTTGGTGACATGTTGAATAGTGCTTAGTTTTGGGATGAGCTAAACTATCTGGTTGCTGGCTGAGTGGCGTCAATCTTCTCACCTATTTGAAGGAAGAATGGAAATATGTTTACTTCCCAAAATTCCAAACCAGGTCTTTAATTGTTTAGACAACATGAATAAGAAGTAAGAGTAAAGTCAAACACAACTATACTGATGTCAGCTTTTGAAGACTGTGTAATATGGGTAAAAACACATAGGGGGAAAAAAGGTAGTTAGTTAGTAGCTGTGTTTTTGAGAATGTTTAGTGTATAGAGAAACTGTCTGGCTGCCTGATCCTGGATCAGCAGGGTACATCTGGGAGGGTTAAATTCTTCATATTTTCCATTTGAAACTATGGCATACAAAAACCAAGTATAAATTTGACTTTAGCTCCCTCTGCACTGTATTTCAGTCACTCACCAGTCGTTCTCGTCTTTGTGCTTGTGGAGCTGAATCGCCGCTTCCTCTGGCTCCACACTGACCTCTAACCTCTTCTCCTGAGATTTGGACACTTTTTGTTAATCTGCAAAAGAAACAAAGAAAAAGCACAACAAACACTGATGTGACATACAAAACAGCTCAGGGTACAAAATATAATTGTAAGGTGTCCTTGAAGGAGAAATGCATATTTATCATGTTCACACTTTTTTATTAGAGCAGTGCAGGATAGGATTTAGATATTGTTCAATATCTTTAGCAGAGTATTGTGTGGTGTTTGTCGACTTGTGTGTGTGTGTGATAAGAAACTCATTTCTCATCAACTATAGAAAGCGACCAGCATATTTAAGACATTTACAACTAAAACTGCTTTTACTCAGCACTTTCCGTTGTGAGGTTTCCTCAAATCAAGTGAGGAATCTTGCTAATTTTATTTAGTCCCTCAGATGGATGGCCTTTTGTCCTTCTGGTTAACATCCCAAACTTAAAAACAAAAACCAGAATCTGGCACTCTTAGTAAAAGACCTTTAGCTGAGGTTTGAACATGGGACTGTTCGAAGCTTTGTCCTCAGAGGAAGTCCGATGTTTAGATGCTTGGGAGTGTTTCGTGTTTTTTACTTGCTCTTTGAACAGACTGATCAACTTAAGACCCCCATAACCTTCTCTTTGAGCAGAGTCTTGAGTTGTTGTTTTTTTCATTTTGATTCAGTTTATCCGCAGTAAACAGCAAGACAAACTCTCTTGACTTTATAAACCCAAGAACAGCATTTCTTCTTTTGTTTTAGAAACACAAAATCAGTCTTTGCAGAGTTAAAAAAACTAAAGGTGGCTATTTTACCACAAGTTAGAATTGACCTTATTTTGAAAATCAGATCAGTCTCCCCTCAGCTACACTATGACATCACAATTTAAACAAAAACACAATATTTCTCAAACTATAAGCAAAATGCTTTTCTTGCATAAACCCAACCCCACATGGAACTCGTGACTTGTTATACCCCCACCATCTACCCCAACCACCTCCTTGAAACACACTTTCTGCTATTGAATGTGGCACTTCATTTGTTCATAAAATATACTGCATCACAAGTAGTGATGTAGTAGTTAGAGGAGAAACATCATTTTCAGGAGACAGTGGTGCCTTTGTCAGCTTTTATTGATGTTTTATTTTCACGAGTGACATCTTACTGTAAATGCGGAGGCCAGGGAGGTGAACATGTGTGTAGCATCAATATGATCTAAAGGCCACTGGGCAGCTTCACTGGAGCAAAGTAGTTATTCAGGGCTTTGCTCGAGGGCACTTGGGTG
Source organism: Sandelia bainsii (assembly GCA_032362345.1). Lineage (NCBI taxonomy): Eukaryota > Metazoa > Chordata > Actinopteri > Anabantiformes > Anabantidae > Sandelia > Sandelia bainsii. The sequence goes on from JAUMHL010000030.1 coordinate 27,471,339, forward strand.
TCCTGTGGTACCGAAGGAGAACAAGTGTTTTAACTTTTCCCATCTACACTTATCCTGCTTTTGATGTGAAGTCTACATCGCTAACTTTGTTGACCGTGATCTTTCCCTAACCTTAACCAACCTTCTAGATAGTGTTTCGGTATATGAACATTCTGCCTGGTGATAAAAGGAAAAACATCCTGAGAAACTCGAGGTTCAGTTTCTAGCATTTTCCCTTTGGCGTTTAAGTTCCTTTCACAACCAAATGTTAGTCAGCATGATTAGTTGGGTTTGGAACATTCTTATTTATTGTAATTTCATAATGAGGGCTACTTAAAGCAGTGAGCACAGCAGAGTGTAACAGAGCAGAAAGAGCGAGGGCTGGGAACGGGTAGAGTGGATTGATTTTCTGTCTCACAATAGCGCTGCCTTAGTTAAATATTGTAGGTTTAAGCTGCTTTGCTGGTTGGTGTAGACTGGGGTTAGGGTTAGCTTGGTCCAGTTTCATTCAAATGGAAATATTTAACCTGTTTTATGCGTCATTTTAGATGTTTCTCTTTCATTTTATATGTTGGTAATATTAGAAATGAAAAAAAAAAGACAGTTTTTTTTCTATATTTCTGGGTAAATCCAGTATTTTCATGTATATTCAAAAGGACTATATTTCTATTTAAAAGTCTAGTTTCCTGTGTATTGCTAAGATTTGGCAATGTGTTTAAAACTCTAAATGGCTTCTGCCTCTTTTAATTTAGCAGTCCTATTTACAGAACCATCAGGCATTAGGGCCAAGATCTTCACTCTCTGCACCTTCAACATCTGTCAGGGCTGCAGGCTGTAGACTCTGTGATCAAAACCAAATGCTCCAAACATCACCTGTCACATTTCTTCTTCTCCCTCCTAAATATTAAACCATGCTAAAATTACATACAGTATGTGCCTCGAAGCTTCATGTAACCTGGCTTTGATGCAGCGCTTTTGTGACCCACTTCCCAGATCAATGACATCTGGAGGAGGTGGAGGTGGCAGCAGGGAGGGGTAAGGAGGGAGGGAAGGTCACGGGGAAGTGCTGATGATGTCTAACAAACGTGCCCAGCGGGAGGTAACCTCTGGATCAGGTAGCGTGGAGGAGGTGCTAAACGAGGACGACGTCCAACTGTGTGTTTAATTTTTGAACAGATGCCGCTGCAATGGGAGGGAGAACGGAAGTAAGGAAGAATATGGTAGGAAGAGAGAAGAGAAGGGATTAAAGGAAGAAGTAGACGAAGGTAGAGAGAGATGAAAGTAGGAAAAGGCAGAAGGGATAAATGAAGGCAAGAGGAGAGAAAAGGAAAGAAAGGAGTGGAGGGATTAGATGGGCACTGTAATCCCTGAAAACTGCAGCGGCACCTCTGAATGTGCCTGCGGGTCTGTGTGTTGTATAGGTTGTGTCCGTATTAAGCATGACACTTTCCTGGCTTAAAAATGCAACCTCACCCACACACATGCATGAACCAATGTAAGGTCATGACGTACTAACAGTGATGTGTGTGTGTGTGTACCTACAGTATAAGTCAACTGTATAACTTGATTCATAACTTAGTGCCTTGTAAAGTAAATCTCCTCTTCACTCAAACCCACAGTATTAAATTGGAGCACTCAGAACCAATGCAAAGTGCTAGAGGAGTGTAAAGGTGCATTCAGACGTTTTTCACTTCATGACAACTCATAAACTTTAAAAACACTGATGTGGTCATAACACAACAAACAGAGTGAGTCCTTTAGGTACAGTACAGTCACAGGTCAGTAGAAAAGAATTTACAAAACTTGCAGGTCAAAACATAATAAACTAATGGACTTTTATTTTGAAGGCGTGCATTTCTAAAAAGTCAAACTAAAATACAACCCAATAGACTTGTGTGTGTGTGTGTGTGTGTCTGTGTGCTGTGAAATTCCGCTGCCAAATTAAAAAAAGTAAAAAGTAACTATCCTGAGAATTATCATTGTGAGTATGAGTTATTTTGGATCCCATGCAGTAATAGTACTACATACAAGGGACAATATGAACATACAAAGCAGATATGCAAATTACGATCTTTCAACTGGTGATGAAAAGTTTTGGTCATTTGAGGAAAGTCTCAATTGATTGAAGAATGTCTAAAATCTGAACTTAACCTGTTAAACTGTTTTAGCTGAACAGTGAAACTTAACTTTAACCTGCTACATCCATCTGTCAGTTAAATGAAATCAAACTGTGTCAAATGTTAAAGTGAACAGTTAGCTTTGTGGAACAAATATTTATATGCTGGCTAACCACTAACTATTTCAGAGAACTGTTTGTGCATATAGTCCAAAAATATTTTAATAATTTCAGAGTTTTTGACCCCTTTTCCTGCATACACAGTAAATACAAAAAAAAAAAGCATGCATTATAAAGCATAAAGAATTTACATAATTTATAAAAACGTAATCTGTGTTTCACAGTTTGTGTTCATTTCCGAAACTGTTTTTGAATGTTGCATCCAGTTGAACCATTTCATGCTTATATCTCACTTGGGTAACAACAAAAATCTCAATAAAAATGTGAGGAAATTTATCTGCACTTCTTTTTTTTTTTTTCTATTTGCCAACTGAAATATAATTTTTATTGTAAATACTACATTTCACCTTGACAGTGTGAATTCATGGACAGATCAGTTGTTACATTTTCTTTATCTAAGAATTCATTTTGCGTTGTTGTGGCTCCGCTCCTACATTTTTTTAATTAGCTTCTTTTTTAAACATTTTTTTCTTCAGCCAGCTTTCAATTAATCCTACTTTTTTGTTTTTTTTTTCCTCATTGATGAGACATTTTGCATGGAATGTGTTTTCAGCGTTGCGTTACCTGAGGTGTAAGACGTTCGTATCTATCCTCTTGTAGGTGGAGCGTCGTCGAGCACCCAGCCAGAGAGGGGGGCCGGACATAAAAGACTGCCTTAAGACAAAACTAAAGACACAAAGAGCACCTAAAGCTTCATTTTTTTCTCCTCCTCCGATTTACAAAAAGAAAAGAGATTAAGTCATCAAGCTTTTTTCCTCCCTGCTGCAGTTCTGAGGAGTTTTTCTCTTCCCTTCCCTCCTTGCCTGTGGTCGTGAACTGTTTTTTTGTTTGTTTTTTTGCTTCATGTTTCACATTCGTGGTACAAGTTTCCAGCAAGGAGAATTAAATTACAAAAAAACAGGAAAGAAAAAACTTTCTTTTTGAAACCTGTCCAAAAAGAAGGAATTAATTGTTTAGTTCTTCTGGGGTCTTCTTTGCCTTTCACGTTCTTGGTAGACCATTTTTTGAGAGGTGGATTTGTACTTTTTTGTCGACGCTGCACTGTTCTCTGTGTGGATGTAACTGAAGCCAAAGTGGACTCATCATGATTGCAGTGGATTACCGGCTCTCCACTTTTCATGGCTTTTTGCTCTTGTTGCTCATTTTTCAGCTGTTTTTTGTGTGAGAACTGTAGTTCCACCTTATTTCTTTAGGATCTCATTTCATGGGTGAATCAATCCCTTTTTCAATCATGTCAACTAACTTTTCTTTTCCTTTTTTGGTAGCCCTGGTGCCTGTAGTTGATGGACAGTCAGGGTTCGGAGGACAGGGTGTACGGCAGGTAATCAGCTAACCCGCCTCCTCACACCGGCCAATAGAAACTGTAGTTGGAACCAACAGGAACTGTTGTGGAAGCCTTTCTGGTCCCCATCGTCACTACTGTCACTATCGTTCCTCCCTATATAATTGGGACAGTTGGGTCCCAGTTAAAGGAGCACACTCAATCGTGTTGTTTGCCATGTCAGCCAGAGCCAGATGAGAAGATGGAAATCTGTTTCATCTCTTTGTGTCCAAAATAGAAACTGAGTCAGTAGGTGTTTCACCTACCTTAGCACAAAAACGAGGAGCATGAGAAAACTGCTAAAAGAGAAAGACTAGAACACCACTAACATGTCAGTATTAGTAAATGCAGTACTGCATATTGACCAGTGAGTAACAAGAAGCTGCAGTGAAGAAACAACAGAGATGTGTTTAAAGCTAAAAAGAGTCGTGATTTGATGGTTTTCCACCAGAGAGTACCGACATAAAAAGCATTCACTCTTGATTACTTTATTTCACATTTCAGTTGTCGGACCTTCACTAGATTAAATTCATATACCACCAGTGACAGATACGTGTAAAGATAAGCCAGGGAAAAACAACCAATCAGAGGCATCCAGCAGCACCTTCCTGGTATTCAGTGAGGTCCACTAGTTATGATCCATCTTCTGCACACACTTAGGCTGTTCAGAACAATGTCCAGCACAAATATTATCATTTTTTTCACCAGGTTTCATTTAATGCTTCCTGCTGTTCTCTTCCAGTTGACTGACAAACTCCTGCAATTGTTGCCTATTTTAGATACAGACATGAGCATGTACTGTACATAACACACGCATAGCTGTGAGTGCAGCAAGCCCCTGCTTCCAGTCTTTGTGCTAAGCTACAAACATCCACTCACTGCAATAACTGGTATTATTAATATAACAAGTACAACAGAAAAGTCAAATTATTAATTTAATATGATATATGCATCGCACCAGAATATGATTATGATGATATGGAGGAACGCTGTGAAGCAAACTCATCTATCTATCTATCTATCTATCTCTGCTGCTCCATATTTGAACCAAATCAGCTGTCCATCTTTATTCCTCTTCTCAGCAAACATTTCTACAAAATCACTTGTTTTCTGTGGAGTTCACTGCCAGTGAATCCAGTCATCCAAGCAGTTCAAATCTCTGTGGACCTGCCAATCACATTTAAAAAGACTGTCAGTCAGATCTCTACGTTCTTGTATCTTCCAGTTAATAAACCCGTGTAGGACTGGTTGATTTATACGACAGCTTAGTAACAGATGAGTATACTACAGATGAAAGCTTGGATTATTTGTATGTAAGTACAACAGTGTTTATTCAGAATTATAACAGTATGTTGATGGAATATAAAGTTGTAAAATGGTGTATGAGTTTGAATATTTGTAGTCAACACTGGTTTGCTGTAGGAATCAAACAGAGCAGCTCAGTGACCTCCCGCTGTACCTGTGAATGTACTTTGTATTCAGAGGTTTTTATTACAATAAACAAGTGCTGATATGAGACATGATGCTGCTTTAGTTTCTGTATTTCAGCTTTTTCTTTGTCTGTTGCCTGCATGTGGGAAGACAAATTGCCAAGCCCTGCAGAGGACAAGAAATCCGCCACGTGTGGCTGTGGTTCAATTCTTGTGTTTGTTTTTGTAAGTACATACAGTACATAGAATTCTTAGCCTCAGCTGGTTTATACAAAGACCTATCATTTAATAGGGAAACGTAAAGAACAAAGCAAAACACCAACAGTGTCACAAGAATAAAAAAAACTGTTATCTTTGGACACTTTGGAAAGAGTTAGAAAGTTTTAGAATCATGAATGAATAGATTTTTTCTCTCTCTCTTTCCTCTAATTTAAAGCTACAGTATGTAACTTTTTGAATAAATGTTCCAAATCTCATCTTGTAGTGAAGTCAGACTCGCAGAAAAAAACTGGCAGCAGTGAAGAGATATTTGCTTCTAAAAGGTTTTTGAGTGAGGCTCTCCCTTCTAGCCAATCAGAGAATTTCAACAACTTCTGCTTGATAAGTACATTTTGAAAGATTGTTTTGTGTAATTTGATACTAATATCTGAAGGGACAGTAGAAGATCATGCTTATCGGAATTGATTTTGAAGTATTTGGCCTTTTATAAAATAGGGTAAAAGTAATGTGCTAATTTTAGTAACGCTGTTTTAGAAAACACAACTTGCACCACATTTTTTGATGTTTTCTTTACGTGTGTCCTATGGCGGGGAGTCTCTGGAAAAGTTAAAGGTCTTTTTGTCTCCAGCATCAATCAAATACTAAAGAGCAGGTGTAGTTTTCAACCAACAGTGGTATTTTACGGTTGTGGTTAACCTCACACACACACCTGTCTGGCCCATTGTCTCATAATCTGTCCGTGTCTGGGACTCGTGCTTGACTTCTCTCCAAAACCTGATATGTTCACAGTCTTGTATAATTAACTTTTTATCTGAATATTTATAGCTCAGCATCTCATTGTTTGCACTAATAATTGAGGACAGTTTGTTGTCCATCATGAAGTTAAAATCCTCCAGACAGTCACATGACACTGTCTATGGTATAAATAATTAGGATTATGAATTATCATAACACGAACATCTACAATATACAGCAACAATACAATAAACAGTATGTAGTAAATATATACAGGTCGACTTTGTCTCCATCATCCTGGTCTCAGCTCAGTTTTGAGTTTCTTCTATATCAAGCGGTCATGACCAGGAGGTCAAAGGTCAGAGGTCACAGACATCCAATGAGAGTGGCATAATGATGGAGACAGGAAGACGGAGACATAAAGCTATTTGTATGATCTATATAATTACATGTAATGGTGTCGCTGAGGCCGCACAGCACTGGAAACAGCTGTAAGAGGGTGTGTGAGTGTGTGAGAGGTATTTGTGAAGTGTGTGTTGTGGCAAACTTTCTAAAGTTTGTGTCGGCTCACTCATGTATGCTGCTGTCATTTTCTGACTAATTTTCTCCTTCACCGACATCGCTACACCTGGACGGACACACACACACACACACCTCTGCTATGTGAAGCTGCTCTCATTTAGTCTATGTGATATGCTGATCCAGACTGGAGCCAGAGTCTGACATCGAACTGGAGTGTAGTTTAAATTGTTCCATGCAAAATATATTGAATATCAACAAACGGCTCAATGCTGAACTGAACCAACAGCCAATAAATAACAACTTGCAGCATGTGCTGTTGTATTTTCACATGGTCACTTCCCTTAATCCTGTCTCACTTACAGTACTCAACCAACAGCTGGAAACAGGCTGAGCTGTGCTGGCACCACAACGAAAAAATGATTAGTTGATTGACAGAAATGTAATGAAAAAGTAAATTATCAAGGTTGGATTAAAAATATTGCTTGGTTCCAGATTTAAATTTGTAATCATGTGCTGCTTTTCTTTGCTGTGTGTCATTGTGAATTGAATATTAGCTTGCAGTGATTAGCCTATGCCAACAAGGACTAAAGCAGCCAGATATAGTATAAATATAGTTTTGCCAATGTATTGTACGTGTGTGTTAAATTTTATACAGTTTCAGTGTTGCATTGTGTCCAGCAAGCAGCTTCTTTCTCGGGATTACTGAGTTGTTGATGTGCAGGCTGCCACAGACGACCATCAATCAATTCCATTGATCACACAGTGAAACAGGAATATTACACTGATGTACTGGGCAATGAGGGGTTGGAGTGGACTAGTAATGAACCGATTACAGGCAACACAAACAAGCGGTCAAGTTCGGAGTGTGTCCAAGATCACGTCCATGTTGAGTTTCTTGTAATGGGCAGATCAGGGAGACTGTCACGACTCCTTTTTGGATTCAGTGCCAATATTTATGGCTGTTAATGGTCTCCAGGTGCGTGTTTGTTTTGTGTCTCCACTCCTTTGTTGTTCTGGAAGACTTTCAAATGTGGGTCTTTTTACCTTATCTTTTGTGGTAAATAGAGAGCTGTGTGCCTGAGAACCAGTCCATACTTAGTGGTGCTGTTATATTTTAATTAAAGCTGAACAGCAGGCTTAATTACTGCCATGATAAACAACACCTCTCTTTCTCTCTATCTCTCTCTCTCCACTCTTGTCATCAAAGCACAGACAAAGCTTGCCCAGATGCAGACACACACACACACACACACACACATAGAGCCTGCGGTCGGTCTCGGTGGTGCAGCAGAACTGTGTTTATGGTCGTTAATGAAAACTGAGGCCGGAGTCCCAGAATCCCAACGCTAATCACCATCCAACTCTCTGGACAGGAGAGCGAGAGAGAGAAAGAAAGGGAGGTTTTTTTTAGAGACACATTCATGTCTGTACATGTAGAAACAGATAAAAAAAAAAAAAAGTCAGTATGTGGAGGAGCAGTCATCCATCTGTATCTGTGTGTTTAGGTTTCTTGTGTGAAGTGCGAGTGCGTGTTGCAGTGTGACCAGCAGAGGGTCACTGGTGCAGAAACCAAAAATTCAGCTATCAACCAAGTGGCACCAACTCTGACTGTGTGCATCCAGCAGTGCATGTAGAGTGTGTGGAGTGTCCAAAAGCCATATTTAGACATTTAATATTTCAGCTGAATTCACATAATGACTGTTAATTCTTTGCTCATATTAATCATTTACAAATGATCGAGTATAAACGAGTGTTCACTGGTCATTTAGTAAATCTGAAATGAAGAGTTGTGGGGAATTGAACACGGGCCATCAGGACTTGAAACTCTGCTTTGCTGTTTTCACATTGTGAATCTGAAAATAACACCAGAACAAAGAGTTTCTCAGCCACACTCAGGCTCACTGAGCTCAAACTGGCTGTAGAAAATGGACCATATAAAGAGACATGGCCGCCCAGAGAGCACTGTGTGTTTGAGTGGGAAACACACAAATGTACTTCCTCCTCCGCTGAGACACATATTCCTCCTGGCAGGACGTACGGCAGTTTTTCTCACATTTCCACATTTCTGTGATGAAGAAGTTTATCACCCAAAACTAAACGACAAATTTGATTTCCATTTACAGTAGTTCTAACCCTGACAGTCTGTGCAGCCCGCACAGGTTTCTGCAGTATAAACCACTGCATATACTAGTACTATTACGACTATGAGGCAACACGAAAACAAAATACAAATCAAAAATATTCATATTTTGAGCTTCAAATTTCATTCTTTAATTTGAAACAAACTCACCACAAGTTGCATTTAGTAGCTGTTATAAGGTTTTTGTCAATCATACTCAGTTTTGGTAAATGAGGAAATTAACCAGAAATTGTTTCATGCTTTAAATAGCGACCAATTAGTGCAAAACTAATTTTTAGAATTTTGATATAAGTACGTGGTTATTTGGCCACAATTGAAATGAAATTACAGAATGTGGAACCGTTTTGAAATTTTTATATAATTATCTGGAAATTTCTGGACGATTAAAACAATACTTCACCCAATTACTGTGAGAAAAAAACACACATTTTCCTGAAAAAAAGTAAATTGACTAATAATTAACCATCATTTTCCTCCAGTGTGTTTTATTGAACATATAATTTGATGAAGTTACTAGTATCAATGTACAATAAAGTTTGGTACTTACCTTATATCATTAAAATAAGTAGTATCCTCATAGTGCATACATTTCTAGGTCATTATATTGAAATGTATTATTTATTATAAGTTATTACTCAGTATTTATTGTGTAAGTACTGGGCAATAATTTATATATAGTTCAGTCACCTAGTAATTACTGCCGTCCAGTATGTAACCCACAAAAGTGACACTTTTCCACATTAAGCATTTACTGTACAAGCAGAATACAAACATTTGATGAGTTAAAGTTATTAAATCTCCTATGAAAACATGTATTAAAGCAGCTGCTTCCACTTACGAGTGTGATATTGTTATGCACGCCCTCTCATGTGTGCAGCATGTTCACAGTTAGGAGATCATTGGGTCATTGTCTGACCAGTTCGGAACATGAAACATGTTGTAAGTTGTAGCTTTTACACTTTTAAGGATTCAAATACTTTCAGTCATTACTGTGTTTTTTTTTGTTTTGTTTTTTTGACATGTTGGTTTCTTTTCCAAACGATTTCAGTTTCTGTCAAAAAGTGCTATGCTGTATAATCGACAATCAATCGCTAGTGCTCGGTCTCGGAAGCAATATCTGTGTCATTAAGCTTCACATCACACTTCATTAGAACACTTTTTGTTGCAACTGTAAAAGACGCTATTGATGCTACTGTGCCTGAAAAGACCTTAAACACTGCAGCTGTTACAAGTCAGAGCAGAGTATGCAGGACGCATGTGTCTGACTGGAGGGTGGATGATCTTAAAAGGATGATTTGTTTTAGTAATTGTGACAAAAGGTTGCACTAGTCTGTTTATCTTTTATTAACAGGATCATCTGAACACAGTCCTCAAGTGCTGTGACACTAAGACCAGCGAATAACCTTAATGCTTTGACCCTGTGTCTCCTTGTTAATTGTATTACTTAAATAAATCCTGTTGCTTTGGCTCCAATTCTGCTGCACTTTAATGCCAATAAACAATCAAGTGAACTGATTTCAACAAGATGATATCACCCTGTTTCTGACAATCAGAGAAAATTTCCTAATGATATTTTTGGACCAACAGCCGTTTGGACTGCAAAGTGTGTTCTGCTGCCCTCATCCAAAACTCAACCAGACTGTTACTGTTAGCAGCGAGCCAACACACACACACACACACACACACACACACACAAATACAAAAAATATGACTCAAGCTAGCAGTGTGTTAGTGTGTGTGTGTGTTGCATGCTCAGGTCTGGACAGTCCTCCTTAATGAGGAGACGGAGGACAGACTGGTTTATAGAGAAAACCTTCCAAATCCCATTACTGCACTGGTTAGTGTGTGTGTGTGCGTGTTTATGACTGGGAGTGTGTATCATTGTGTTTTTGTCTGTGAGTATATATACGACTGTGCTGTGTGAGTTTGAGTGCGTGTGTCCCACTCTGTCTTCAGTAAACAGTGACTTCTCATTAAAGCTTTCCGCTCGGCTGCTAGCAAGTGCCGAGTCCTGGAACCTGGATAATCCACTCCCCCCCACACACACACACGCAAACACACACACACACATGTACTACACACAGGCTAAAGCTCCTTCCAGCCTGCTGACTTACAGCCCCAGTATCAACTCCACGGTCACCTGGAGAGAGAGAAAATCAAAGGTGGAGGAAGAAGGTGGGCGAGAGATAAGACACGAAAGAAAGGGAGGAAGGGTGAGGATGAGGAGAGGAGAAGTGTGTGTGTGTGTGGGGGGGGGTTCCAGAGAAGAGAATTGGTGGTGTAAAGAGATGATTTTTTTTGAAGGATAAAAAGGGTAAAAAGGAGGTGAGATGGAAAAAGAGGAGGATGTGAGAAGATGTAAAGATGAGGAGGCAGGATGGAGGAGAGGAAGGCAACAGAAGGAATAGGCAAGAAAAACAAGGAGTGCAACCGAGGAGAACGAAAACAGGAAGCTAGCATCAGGGAAGGAAGAGATGAAGAAGAAGAAGGAGAAAGTAAGTGGAAACAGAAGATGGTCTGAAGAAAGGAGGAGGAAGGGATGATGGGATTTAAAGAGGATGAGGGATGGAGGCAAAGGTGAAGACTGAGAAGGAGGAGTAGCAGGGGAAGAGGATTTAGACAAATAGTCTTCATATGAAGACTTTGATAGAAAAGAGGACGAGGTGGTTGGACAGCGAGAGGACAGGTGGAAACAAAGAGAGCGAGAAAGAGCAGGACGAGTGGGTCAAGTGAAACTGATAGAAACAGTGTAAACCGGAGAGGAGGAGTGAGGTCAGGAGGAAAAAGTGCTGTAAAGAAATCTGTGAGGGTGAGAAGGAGAACAAGATAAAGATTGAGAATTGAATGGGTGAGTAGAGAGCAAGGGAGGAATGGAGAGATGTACATGAATAAGGAGGAATTAAGATGCAGGAGGGGAGGAAACAAAGAGAGAGATTGGGAAACAGTCAAGTGAGAGGGGGTCCAGAGAGGTGAAAGTTGAGGAGGAAAACTGTGGAAGAAGAATTATATCAGTGTAAAGTGTAAAAGTGATGAAGCTGATGAGGAGAAGTGCTTGAAATGGGAAAAGGAGGAGCAGCAGACAGAGTGGGTGTATTTGTTGTGTTAATCCTCTCCTATTAGCTGCTCCTCTGTGTGCTGTAAAGATTAGCCTGTTGTCTGAGCTCCGACAGGTCGGGGAGTAAGGGGCCTCGCCCGCCCCGGCGGCCCAGCCAGGAGCCTCCGACTGCAGGCTCAGCGACCCACTGCAGGCCCCCCTCCAACCCACCTCTGTCCTGGAGCTCAGCGAGCACTCGGCGTCAATTTGTTTGTTCAGCACGTGGTGCTGAATAACCAATGAGTGATGGGTGGGACAGCGTTTCCCTGGGCAACGGTTTAAAGGCCCTCCCCTCAATTAACCTCTTGGCATAGCTCACGCACACACACAGGAAAACACACACGCATGTAGTCTAGAGATAACTCGCGCATTGATATGCAAGATACAAAGTCATACAGCCCATACACAGATTGGGTCAGGTTGAGGCGGCTGCTCATAATTCATAGCACACAGACCAACACGCACACGCACACACTCACACACACAGTAAAACACAGCTTAGGAGGATGCTGTATTTACAATTCGGGTCACACAGGCAGAGATAAAAACGCACTGAGGCAAACACGGGTCAGTGGTGTTACCGGTGCTTCTAATGCAGAGCACACACACTCTCACACAATCTCATACACACACAGTTTGAGGGCAAAGCATCACTTATGATGTTTGTAATGCCGAACACAGGCTTGGTTTAGCACTGAACACACATACACACAATCATATCTACTATACCTTACACACACACGCTGGACATTCAGCTGGTTGTAGATAAGCTGTGCTGGAGGAAACAAAAAGACAAACACAAGAAGAAGTCGGTCTGAACTTTCTGTTCTGACCGAGGAATCAGAGTTTTTTTTTCCTTTGACGCTTTCTCATTTCCCTGCCAGTGTGTTGTTTACGTCTGCCATTCATTAGAGGACAACCAGGCTTGTGTGTTGCTTCTGGTGTAAATTCAGGCTAACATTAACTCTCTATAACCCAAAGCATTCGTTAAGGAAGCCTGTTGTGGGGGTGGGGGCTGAACCTGGGAGGCACAGTTGAGGGAGAGAAAGTCTGTGATGGACTGCAAACGGCACACAGACAGGCCAACCTTCACATCAAATCACTCTGTGGGTGTGTGAGTTCTGGATGCTCTGGGGATTTATGTGTGTGTTTGTGTGTGTGTACATGTGGCACCAACTGCATGTGCATATAAATGTCTGTTTGTGTGTATGTTTGTGTTGTGTAACTAAGAGAGTAGAAAGGCTTTTGGAGACATGACTGTGTGTTTGCTATGACTATTTTTGACTAGTTGTGTTTGTGTGTGTGTGTGTGTGTGCGTACACGCTGTCCAGGGGGGAGATCTTCTTCTGCTCCAGTTATACCGGTCAGACACCAGCTCAGTCCTCCATGGTCCACTCCCAGTCCATTTCTTGTTGACCTCTGACCCCTTCTGGCTGACTTGAGGTCCTGAGGGTTTGGATGGTGTGTGTTTATATATGTGTGTGTGTGTGTGTGTGTCTGCTTTGTAAACCTCAGAGGGAAAAACAGACGTAAACGAAGCGAAAATGGACAACACCAGAATGACTTTCTCTCCATGCTGAGTTCTACTTACAGGGAATAAGGAATATTATTATTATTCTAAGAGAAAATTCAATACATACTGTGTATATATCCATAAAAAACACATTGATGAGCCTCCATTGCACTGTGACACATTCCTTCATCACCATGAACACTCACTGTCCTGCTGCTCCAAATATTCACTAGAGCCAAATGTGGATGCCCAAAAATCCTCCAGTTTCCTTGATAAAGGCTTCAGTTGGAATACATGCTCTTGGAGCTGAGAGTCATGGACAGAGTAGACGCTACTGAGAGTTGTTTTCTGGTTTGAGTCTCGTACAGTAAAGAAAATACAGAATGATGTAAAAGTCTTAACTGTTTTCTAAAGGGAACTCAAATGCTGCAGTACATGTGATGCAGAGTCACATGGGAGTTTGTCTTGAGATCATTAATTGTAAAGGTCCAGACAGTCAGAAAAGTGTGAATCGCCACGCTAAAGGGTTCATCTGAGCAGCTGGAGTCAACTTTCTATACAGATCCATCCCAATCTATTCTCAGAGCTTCATTGTTGCTGCCTTGGGAGTTTCTCGTGAAGGGTCACAGAGTCTATAAAAATCCTGGAGATTGGATCTAACATCTCTGGCTTATTAAACAAAGATCTTCGTCTCCCCTTTTTCCCAATTTTCCTCGTCAGTGTTCAGTCACTATTTAACAAGATTCAAGATTCAAAAAACTTTATTAATCCCAGAGGGAAATTGTTTTGCCTCATTACAGCTGCTCTCAGTTCAAAAAGAAAGAAAAGAACCACAACCATAAAACATAAGATCAGCACCAACAGAAAATACTCAGTACGTAATACTAATACACAAATACACAAAGCACAGAATACACAAAATGGACGAACTACGACTGTGCATCACCAATTACAAGAAATTCTCAGATTGCAACGTTATGATCTTTATGGAAACATGGCTCGACAGTAACGTCCCTGCAGTGGTATGGAGCTAGCCTGTCACCACAGAACCTTTACAGAACGCTTCACTTCCAAGAGTTGTAAACTCTTGTTGTTCATGTTGGTTTTGTCTCTTTATCCACCATCTCATTCATAATTCGTGCATATCCTTGCCTCCATTTCAGCACAAACTACTATTCAGACTCTTTTGGTTGGATGTCAGTTTCTTTTTATACATATGTTTTATGTCAATCCACTCTAAACAATTGATAAGAAGCTGGTCATTCTTTACATTTGAGTTTAATGAGTCTGCATCTTGAATGAGTAGCCTACAGTGTACAGCATCCCAGTAGTCCATTAATATTCCCAGTTGCTCTGTTCTTAATTTTCTTCTTCTTTTGTGTATCATCCTCCATTCTACCTCTGTGACCTCCTAATTTCCCCGCAGGGATCACAAAGTTTCATCTTCTCTTATTAAACTTAATTTGCACAGTATGTGTGTGAGTGTGTTTTCACTCTGCTCAGAGACAAGGAGACGCAGCCATGCGGTAAATTGTCCTTGTCATCTGTGTATCACCAACAGAGTCGGTAACCTTAACAAGGACTGCGTGTCCGCTCGTTCCTGTGCTCGGCGGTGGGGTCTCTGAGGGCCACCGCGTGGCGCTCTCATCTCGCAGTCGGGACGCTTGGTGACCCACTGGGACGCTTCCCTCGGCACAGCGGGGAGGACACTGCTGATGCCTGAGCTCGTGTCGTTGCTAATTAGGGAAGCAGAGTCGACTTGTTCGCTACCTGTGAGGGCTGTCCTTCTACACCACGCTCAGGCTGTTCCCTCCGTGCTGGACGTCAGCTGCTAAACAGGCCTGTGATTTTACAGTTAAGCTGCTGAGCTGGTCACTAAGCTCAGTGCCTTGCTCAAAGGCACCTCGGTTATTAGTAAAAAGTGACTGAAGAAAACAACATTGCTAATTCACATGGATTAAACTGACAACATTTGCATGAGAAGCTGTTTAATGTTTGCTGCATGTTTCAGAGAGTATTTCTCTAATTCAGCCACAAAATACAGCCTTCAAAACGACCATAAACACTTTAGCACCACTTAGTTTTAGTTAGGTGTGCGTAATAAACTGCCAACGTAGAGTATTATCAAGCTTTGATTCTATTTAAAGCTTCACACTCTATTTGGCGACATGATGATGTTACAGTACATTATGGCCACTAGCTGCAGCCATTTTCAACTTGTTGGGAGCATTTTCTTCTTAAAGGGGAACATCACAGATTTTACAGCACATTTTGATAAGGATGAAGACTATATATATACATATAATGTTATCTCTGGTGCCAAATGATGTTTATGGGATGGCACACAGTGAAATATGAGTCTGAATTTTGACTTTTCGTCTTGTTATTTTGACTAATTTTGTTTTTTTGCTCTCATTTTTTCACTGGCAGAAATTAGCTTTCACATGCTACTGATTAGGAAAGATTTGTACTATATTTTGCTCTTTTTGAATGTTGGGGTCTATTTTGACTTTTTAACAGGTACGCAGCTCCTCACATGAGAGATACAAGTTTTTAGTTCAGACTGTTTATTTGTTGCTTCCTAAATGAAAGTGCTGTAAAACTGAAACACACAAAACCACACACATCATCAGTTCTAGTGAAGACACAAATATTAGCATAGCTGTTAGAAACCTGACAATTTACTATTTACTAATCAGTTAGCTTGATGCTAACACATAATAGGATTTACCATTGACATGCTAATGAAAATGAGCATCACAACCAGGCTAATATTACGACTGGTGATGCTTATGTAGCCTACAGTGCATGTTATTTACACCCAGCTGAAATGTGCTTACATTGTGTCACACTGTTCTGCATGAATTTACATGTAGACTATACATTTTTCCTTCTCCAGATAGGATCTCTAAACACAGATTGCATGTTAATACTAGGTGGGAACAAGGTCAGCATCTTCTGCATATGTACATACATATGTATGTGTGTATAATACAACTTGACTGTGTGTTTGCTTACACACAGTTCACCTCTCTCGCTGCTGCCATGCCTCTTTGAGTCTCATGTGTCACTCAGAACATCTCCACTCGTCTCATTCACAGCACAGAGCCTCCCACACACACATACACACATATTGCTCTTCACAGTGATTTGATTCTGATTTCTTTCTTTCAGTCACTTTCTTGGACTCTTTCTCGCTCTCTTTGGCCTCTATCCCGGCCTTATCTCTCCCTCTCTCTTCCTCTTTCTCTCTCTCTCATAGTATCTCCTTTGTAAATGGATCCTCTGCCCTGGCCTGCATTTGCATGGGCGGGAGCCAGTAAGGCGTTTGGCTGCGGGGATGGCTGAGAGAGAGGAGGAGAATCTCATTTCCATATATAACGAGGCCTTTTCTGCAGGCAGCCAGAGAAACAGAAAACACAGGAAAATGGATTTATTTATGTATGGTTTTGTCAAAGATTTCCCCCAGCGCTTGAAGTCAATCCAGAAAGCCAATTATGTGTTGGATTGCAAGCGTGTGAGAGAGATTTCTTTTAATTTTATTTTGTCTTTTTAGCTGACTGCGCCTCTGTATATCCACAGAACGAGGGGAAAAAAATGTGGCCTATAAGTTGACAGACTGAACCGATGATGATGAGGAGAAGTTTAGGGCAATTCCAGCATCATCATTTCTTCTTCATGTCTCATGTTTGTTGCTATCAAAGCACCGGCCTTTCATCTACGGCCTCCTTTTGTTGCCTTCAGCTTGAGGCTTGTTTCTCTGAGAGGAGCTTTGGGGCAAAAGCTAACCACCTCCCATGCTTTCACTGTAAATGTCAAGAAAAAAAAAAAAGAAAAGAAAAAGTTGCTGAGAACCAGCAACAGAGCAGGATGACTCGACATCAGGACTTGCAAGACGTGTAATGCACAAGTTATTTTTCGGCGTCGCCAAGAGTTGTTCTTTTTATCAAACAGGACTATGAAGCAGTAGAGGAGAGTGAGAGAATAAGAAATAAAAGCATCTTATATTCTCCAGGATTGTTTTCTTTTTCTTTTTTTTTTGCCTTTTCTAATCTGCGATGCAAAAGAATTAAAGCGTGGAGCCGAGCTGTTATCTCTTGCACGCAGCACGAGAGAGAGAGAGGGAGAATAGGCGAGAGCTGAATAATGAATCAAACACACTCCGAAGCCTTTTTACATTTCCTATACTTCACCTTAAATATTGAGAGGCCTACTTCTCAGCCCACTGCTCTCTTCAGGCAAGCAGAAAAGTGGAAACTTTCAAGAGCTGGGGGCTTGGAGGACGGAGCATCTCTCTATATGCTCGGTTTGTTTCTTTTCTTTGACTGATGTTGTTTTGCAGTTTTACCCTCCGCTCGCCCGCCGACATTTTGCATAATGTGGACCGAGCAACTGTCGGCGGAGGATGATCTAAGCAGCTGGACAGCTCGCGGTGAATGCTGGGAAGTCACAGCGGGTGTAGAGAGTTGGCTGATTGATCAGCAGGGAGAGCTGATCCAGCTCAGGGTGTGCAGATGTCAGGAGCCATTTGTTCTCTGCAAAAACCTGTGAACTTAATCAAGTTCTTGTTAAATAGACCATAGTTCTGAGCAGAGCAGGGTTTTAGAACTGCTTCCCCAGCAAACCCCTCAAAACCTTTTACACAAATTTGAATATGAAATGTACAAACTCATCAAAGCACCTACACTAATGACTCAGTCACTCCTGTATGGGACATCTATCTTTGTAGTGAGCGAGTAGGACGAGCTGACGGACTGAACATTTATTTGAAAGAGGACACGAGGTGGCAGCTGTGCCACCGGTGATACTGGTTTGAATGCATGAAATGGCAGTGAGTTCAAACTAATGGAGCACAAATAGAACCACACCTGCCTAAAGGTAGAGAAAAAGCACACCTCTCCATACAGTCCACGACTTTATTGAAGCTGCTGTATATGATGTTCACATTAAGAGAAAAATGCAAACCTGACAGCCCATATCTTTAGAGTTTCACCTTTCCATTAAATTCTCGATGTTCAGTGCATCATTTTACACGAGTTTGAGGCAGTCCAAGAGAAATGGCCTCTCTGTAAAACAGCAGCACACAGCAAAACACAGTAAAAGGTACTTAAAAGTCATTTGTGACAAAGTTGGCAAAGTTTGTGATCTCTACTAAAAACGTTTCAGTTTTACATAGCAATCTTTTTTTTTTTTCGCCTGTGTAGCACTATCTTCTGGTGAGCAGCTATACTTATAAGCTCTGTTAAAAATGAAAAAAAAAATTTAATATTCTTCCTGCTGATCCTGCGTTCCTACTACTACTACTTTATACTACTAAACTAAAACTCAGAGTCAAACACATGCTTTTTAACTTCACTACACTTACTACAAATCTAGTTGATTTTCAGATTATCAGAGCAAAAATTCTCAACAGAAATGTATGTTTAATGTTAATAATTTTACAGTTCTACGTATAGAAATTTTAAATGCAGACTTATACATAGAGAGTAGAGTATTTCTACACTATACGCTGGATACCCGAACCAAACCTGATACTTTAGAAATCATGTTTGAGTTGAGTTTGTGTATATTGATGCAGAAATAGATCTCTCGTGAGATAGAAACTAGTCATATCTGCGTAAACATGAAGCCACATGATGTGCGACTTGTTCAGAGAACTAAGTGCTGAGTAGAAACGTGACAACATGACTTGAAGCCGAGGATCAGTCCGCCAGAGTTTAAGGGTAATAAAAATAAATCTTGCAGGTTGAGTATAAGCCTAAATGCCTCGTTGAGACAGATGTGTCTTTGCAGCATGCTCAGTGGCCCTGCAGGCGATTTTCTGTGAAAAACTGTGAACTTAATGGTGCTGCCGGTTTGAATAATGGTTGATAATGGTTCAAGGAGGTAAGAGCTGATGCGCCGGCACCCAAAGCTGCTGCTGTTTAACATATGGCTAGGTGCTAATGGAGCCCTCCAGACACTCCTGTCTGTATTGCTAACTGTCAGCAGTGAACTTCCAGCCATGGCAGCAGCAGCAGTGACGTGAGACTTCACAGCTTCTCGGAGAAGATAATCTGATGTTAATTACCATGGGGTGCCAATAAATCACTCACAATCATGTCATAAACATGAAGGGGCCCTTCATGCATCATTATAGCTTCACGGAGACGAGCAAGCGCACTTTGCATAAAAGTCCTCTCGTTATCCCGCCCTCATCATTTCACTCACACGACAGCAAAGGTTTTTCTTTAACAGCCTTCATCGTGTCTTTTCTCACATTCACTCACGTCGCTGATGTCAAATTACAGCGTGCCTCCTGACTGAAGCGAAGCTTCACACAGAAAGCAGCAGTAAAGTGGGCAAGAGGACAGAGGCTGGAGGTAATTATAGATTTTTCAGCTCTTCATTATAATCAATTACTTAATTGATGCATTTAGAATCATTTTATAAAGTGATTAAATTAATTTGCATTTAAATTATCCATTCAGCTACTTTCTGTGTCCCCTTTATACTTTAGCCTATCCAGCATGCGCTGGGTGAGAGGCTGTCAATCATAGAGCTCAGAAAAGTCTATAATGACAGATAATAGTTAGTTTAAAATATTTTAAACATCACACTGGTAGAGCTGCCTTCTAAAAGCCGAGAGTTCAGTGGAGCAGCTGCTAATTTAACTGAGACATCTGACTTTTTTTTTGCTGCATCACTAAACTCAGAACAACACGGCAGTACAACAAAGCAGGCTACAAACTTTTCTAACTCTGCAAACCAACCGTAAAAAGAAATAAGGAAGGCTGATGAAAAGAAAGAGAGCAGAGAGAGGAACGCTCTGATCCCTCACACTGACTTTCTCGAATGTTTTAACATCACATATCAAACTGGAGGCAAGAAAAAGTACAAACTCGTGAGACTTGACAGGCTTGACGTGTTTAGTGTGGAGCAGCTACTTAGCAAATGTGCTGGACTATAGTTCACATGTTCAAATATGCATTTCTCACATTATTTTCATATCGTATTCAAAAATCTAACCATACAGCCCATCTGTCCTGTAGTTCTTCAAAAAGAAGTCTACAAAGTACAGTGAATAATTGTAATGTGTTTATTGAGAAAACCTCATCTGCTGATGATCATGTGATGAGGCTGAAAGCTCCAGAGCTCTTTCCAAGGACAAAATGAACATTTAAGATTTTATGCAAATTAGAACTCACCTGCCCCACAAAATACAACACAAACAGTTTAGATATGTTTTATTTGTGTTGACTGAATTTTTGAGAATTTTGCTTGTGGGCAGAACTCGCTCTAAAGCGCGATATGGATCTCATGAGACCCTCCTGGAACATAAAGGTCAAATAAGAAACACACAATAAAATCTAAATAATTTTCCTCCTTCCTTCCTGCAAATCTCCATATCTAACGAGCGTGGAGGTGACTCTAACGACCTGGCTCCGGTCAGCGCCAGCCAATTAGAGCGGCTGAGGAGGAGGAGTGTTTCTCTGTCACAGCAGCATCTGAAGCTCACACTGTTCTCTCGCTCTGAACATCTGGTACGAATCGGTGTCTGCCTGGTATATTGTTGACCATGCTGACGGGTCTATTAGAGCCAGTGTGTGTGTGTGTGTGTGTGTGTGTTTGAGCTGATACAGGAGGTGACACGGCAGCAGCAGGTACACACACACTCCCAGCACACCCGTCCAAACTGATCCAACAGTACCTGAACTAACCATGAATGCTGACAGATTCGTGTTTGGGGACTTGATCAGCTGCTGCTGCTGCTGTTTATGAGGAGAACCACTGACTTCCAACATGGCTGCCGGAGGGCAGGCTGTTTAATACTTTACTTTTACATTCAATATTAAACACCACAACAGAACCATCCCATCAAGTCAGACTGATGGATTTTAATATCCAGTATCAAGTGTACATGAAAGTATTAAGGTAAAAATAGCTAATCAATCAGTTAAGGAGGTTATTTATGAGGAATGCACAGAGCAGTAAAACTCATACTGCTGCCATGCTACTGTACAAACACCAAAATGATCTCAAAACATGTTCTGGTGTGACTGTTACAACATCTTGGTAAAAGTGGCAAAAGTGAAACTTTTAGTTTATTGCTGTGGAGAATGAGCTCTGTGAGGGTCTGTGAACTTGTGCTATATGAGTTTTTGCTGAGCTGCTGTTGACTATTTGGGTTATTTTGCTCATTAGAAGTCTGACATTTGGACACAGTTGTTCTTCTGTAAAATAAATAGGCCTGGGTGAAAAAACCTGCAGACTTTTATCATGGAAATATATAGATCTCCTCTTTCAGTCTTTTCTATAAACAGAGCTGTAATGAGGCAGCTGCTGCGTCAACAGGACGTCACTGTTCTGAACTGTACTACACACACACACACACACAGATAATAGACAACAAAACATTGAAATGAATCCACATTGTCCCTCACCTTCTACTCTGTGGGTCCAACCTTTCTGCTTCATTTGAGCCCAGAGTGCGTTGAATCTCCATTGCTGAAGGAATTGTCTGCCACATTGCATTCTGGGCGTAATGTGCCCCAGGGCAGTATTAGATTTAGTCGGTATCAGCTTTATTTGTTCACTTTACCCAGTTGAGTACACAGCGTGTACACGTTGTACAGTGCGACTTCTCATCCACTTAGCACTCTGCAGATAAGAGCTTTCTTTATCCTGCTTATCTTGCAGAAGATAAAACACACTCAGAGGCCGAGTGGAAATGAGATGTGGCGACAAAGCACATCTTTAAACAGGGAGGTGTTTCTTCATTTCCAATAATGATGGCCTATATAGAGCGTGAAATGCTTCCATCTCAGTGTGAGAGGAAACTGTGTGTTTGTGTGTGTGTTTGATAGAAAGATACAAGTGCGCCATCTGAGTGTAAAAAGCGTCTGAATCAGTTAACGCATCTAAATGAGCGAATGGAAGGTTGCAGAGGGACAAACCTGAATCCCATTTTCTGCATCGCTTCACCTGTTCAGAGAGGTGTGTACGTATGCGTGTGTTTGTGTAGGTGTGGGCGTCTTAGAGGAGGAAGGGTGCGTGATGCTCTGCTGTGTTCACCAGGCCAAATGTTTGACCACAGACCGTGGACGGACGGTTGCGCTGCATCGCTCGTTGTCCAAACTGCCATCTGACCTCTGCGAGTCACTTTTAGGTGAGTTCTTATGTTTGCCCTCCTCAGTCTGCTGCTGCTGCTGCTCCTTCAGATCTGGTTGCAGATGATGTTTTAGGACAGCAGAGTCACCGTCAGACTGGTGCTGAAAACTTTTACACTAGAAGATGAGTTTGGAATCTGAAATGAGCCTTTAGCGAGTCCTGGCAGAATGTGAGATTCTAACATGATAGAAGTTAAAGACTGAAAACTAGAAGCAGAAGATGATATTATGGACCAAAATATCAAATTAAGCCTTTGGCAATTTGACCCACAGAATGAAAGGTGCATATTTCGGCTTAAAATAGACAAAGAATAACAAGGAAAACACCACGTGTGCACTTACACATTTGATATCTATGTCAGAAGCAGATGGCTGAACATGTTCTTATTTCAACCCAGGCTAAATGTTGTTTGACGCTTCTGCCTAAACTTGGCCCCGAGTACCAACAAAATAGAACAATAGAAGCTCATTTTATTTTCAGTTGCCAGCCTCTCACTTACTGTAGTCCGTATGCAACTGTGAAAACGTACACTTACAGTGCAGTGACATGGAAGAGATAACTACAAAACCATCCTGCAGTGTTGACTGTCTCTATAAATATACAAAGCATAGTGTTACAACTATAGCCTCCTTTAAAAACGTAAAGTGTAATCAGCTAAAGAAGCGTATGTTAGATGTCTTCATTAATAGGAAATGAGGCCAGATGCTTCTGAATCTTTTAAGGCTAGAGCTGCAAAGATGCACACAGCAATTCACAGAGGAGGTGACGCTACCACATCCCAATTCTCAGCAAGACATCCTGCAGCCCAGAGCATCTGACAAGCTGATTGGTTGAGCTGGCTGTCAGTCAAGTCGTGGACCCCGCACAAATGCAGCTTCTGTGGGCCCGCTTCCTCTCTTCCTCTTTCAATACACCTGCAAATAAATAAAATGAAAGCATCTGTAGTGGTTATTAGGCTCATCAGCGATGAAGTGTTATTAACTTATATTGCTGAAAGTCTGCAGAGTCTGACAGTTTCTTCCTCTTGCCCCCACACTATCTATCTGTATTTCTTAATTAAGGACAAAACACCTAACTGACAGTATGTTCTATTCCAGTCATTAAGGTGAATTAGTTTGTATTTCTACGACAAAGTTCAGTCCAGCATTAAAAGTGAAAACACACAATTAGGACTTGTGAATGCTCCCAATCCGATCATGCTCATTTCAGTACCATACCAGTGGAAACCTATAAATGCATCAGAGCGGGCGTTGTGAGGGGATGAGGACAGTCGATGTGTTTTTACCTAACACGTGCTGTCAATCTCTTTTTTTTAAGCGTCTTTGTTACGAAGCGACTGGCAGGTTTGTTTTTACTGATGGTCAGTGAAGATTCCTGCAGGCTTCTCTTTTTTTAACTTAACTTTCTTCTTCTCCTCTTCGCTGGTGTGGACATGACAGGAAGCTGTGAAGCTTTGCGACAGCTTTTTATTTCCTTTTCTTTTGTATATACTTTTTTTTGTCTTGTCTCATTTGTGCTTGCTGGTAAATATGCTCTTACACACAAAGCATTTCCTGTTCCTGCTCCTTCCCTTCACTGACTCCTCAAGAGAGGACCATACTTTATTTTTATTATTTGTACTATGTCTCCAACTTGACATCACTGCTGACCATTTTCCACAACACTTTAGGGTGCAGGGTTGAGCTTTACTTGAGAATCTTTAAGGCAAATCCACACTGATGAAGATCTCTCAGACACTTCACAGTCTATTTATTAAAGCATTAAATCGTTAAATACATTAAAACATGTAAATTGCATGAATTGAAGTGTGAAGAAGATCATTTTCACCACGGCGCCTCGGAAACGCACAAGCCTGCCTCAGAAGTGATACTAAAGTCAGGAATTAAGTTGAAGTTCATCAAGCGAAGAGAAAAATGTTGATAAACACCACAGAAGTCTCAGTGTGGTGGTTTTAATTTGCCAAGTAGGGCTTGCAGAGATTAGACACATCCCACTGGCAAGGTAATTTAAACATGATATATATTTGAACATTTTTATTTGCAGATGTCTTTGTTCAGCTTTATCAAGGCATTAATTTAACATTGTACACTGAAGGATTCTTAGAAATTAAAGAAGTTACGCCTTTTTACGTTTGTTTTTTGTCTTGAGCATGTACTGATGCAGGGTAATTAGCAGGTTGCCACATAAGATAATAATCAACAATAATACACAACTAATATAAAATCATTTCACAATGTTGTAAAAGCATTTAGTAACATGCAGAGTCTCAAATAGTTGTTAAAGTTTGATAAGACCAGGAACATAGTGGTGTGTGTGTGTGTGTGTGTGTTTAATGATGTGTGTGTGTATATGTGTAGCAGACATATGGTCTCTTTCCAAACAAGATGCTGACCGGCTCTGCACTCTGAATCCGAATGAGCTGCAACACATACACCCACACACACACACGTGCACACACGTACACACATACAGGTAAAATATGGCTTAATGTGCCCTATGACCCTTCTGCAGTAGTTTAAATGTAAATACACTATAAATAGAAGTGTGTGTGTGTGTGTGTCTGTGTGTGTGTTATCAGTGCAACCAGCAGCTCTGTAGCACTGATCTATCTCATAAGTCAGTGGGGCTCCTGCTGCCTATTGATCTGGCAGCCCTTCCTGACACACACACACACACACACACAAACACACACTCACTCTCATCGGCTGCCAACTCGTTCACAGAACATCGTCCATACAGATGGTCTGAACTGATGAGGAGACACAGAGAGAGACACAGAATCATCAGCACCAACAATACACCACCCAAACCCCTCCTTTCTTCTTTCTTCTCTCTTGTGTCTACTCCTCTTCCCTTCTCTCTCCTTTTTTCTTTCTTTACTTCCTTCCAGTAAGTGACTGAAACCATCACGTTTTACACTCTATCGCTCTGAGCTGCTGTCAGCCAACAACAGAGTTTATTTATTAATTAACACTTTGTTGATTGTGGCTCAGGTCAATTAAGGACACTAGCGGCACAATAAACTCACGTGAAAGTCAACTTCTCTTCACTCAATTAAGGCCATAATGATACTTACTGTGCAGATTTCTCCAAAGACCTGGTTTGTTATATTTGTGAAAACAGCTTTTAAGCGTCTGAATCGGTATTTCCCATGGCAACGGTTGACTGACACCATGAGCCAGTGTTGCTAAGAGATGCTGTCAACCTGCAGAGTGACCACTGACTGCAGAGCATCACACCCTATTGACCGTATGTTTTCCAGCAACTAGAAAGTGCTGCAGTACTTATATTAAGTCTTTTAACTTCATGTCTGCACCGGGACTGTGAATGTGTCACGGTTTGTAGATCTGCTGACATCTGCTGTTTGTGATCACCCTGCAGTTGCATTTTAGCAAACGTTTCATCAGTTTTATACTGTAACGTCCAGCAGACAGCAGTGACAGAGCTGGATGAACAACAGCCTGACACGTGTCTACTTCTATTTACACCGTGGCTTTAATTAAATCAATTACCAGCCAGGTCCAGCTTCCTGTTACACTGGTCACAATGTGTGTTGGTTATATGCATTTTATTAAGTGTTTATAACATAACGTTATTAAAGTCCCAATCCAGTCATATTTTAATGCATATATATAAATACTCTGCTCTGAAAAATATATTGTCTGACAGAGGAAAATCATTAGACCCTTGAAAAAGTCATGAAAAGAGGTCTGGTCTGTCTCCCTACTTGTAAATCTGCGAATATTCGTCATATGCAAATAAACCCGCAATCATGGCTCCACCCACCACAGCTGCATCGTGCGCAGGTGCACAGGCAAAGATATTTATCTGTATATGTTTGAACCTCAGCTGTAACCAGACTAACATGAGGGGTCTGTTTTTCATCAGACATTTCAGAGTGGTACATCCTATTATTATTATTTACACCAGACTCCATTTAAAAAACGGCAGATTTTAGCGAACGAAGGCTAACTTTGGAGATATGTTATATATAAAAAAAAAAAAAAAAAATACTTAAATGCTGACTCCTGCTGGTGTCCCAACATAAATACTTCACACAGCACCTGGCTTCAAAATTATATGAAATATAATCATCAGAAAAACATATTTTTGAGTGGAGTGGGTCTTTAAGTTGTTAACAATAACTTGCATCATTGTACTGATAAGTTAAAAGGTGTTGTTATAGTTTGGGCAGTACAAGTACATGAATGGTATTAGACTCCCCTCTGTCTTCCCTATATTAAAATATATCCCTGCTCCTGGCTAAAGACTCATCGAGATGACATCATGTGGAGGATTTTTCAGTTCAGATGTGGTTGCTCTGACTACGGAGGCTGCAGTCTCAGACAACAAAAACTGAAACAAATGACCCAGAGGAGGTTCTCAGCTAGAGGCAAAGAAATATTTTAATGTAAAGAACGCAGAGGGAAATCTGAAGAGGCTCTACACCCTACGTTTCTACCTGGCCGTTAAATCCAAAGTATTTAAAAAATATGATGTGTAGAGCAGATCAATAGTTGCAAATACTTGTTGTGGATGTGGGCGTGTCAGGTCATGTGACCTGCTTATAAATGTGCGTTTCAACTTTCAACAAACCCAAAATCAGACTTCACAAAGTTCATTATGACCAAAACCTTTTCTTTTTTTTGGCATTTGGCACAGAAGAAAACGCTAAAAGTCTCCAGCTGGACGTGAACTGGGGACACTGTGGCATATGCAGTAACCGTCAGGCGACCAGTGCGCTCCATGACCCCTTGAATTGAGTTAAATAGTTAACGGCAACTAGAACCTAGAAAAACAGAAATGGTTACTAGGCTATGGAGACTGATTTAATAGCCTTTTCTCTCACAACTTTGAATACAGAAAATCATATTTATATTCATTAGAAAATGTTACATTTGGTTTAATAGATTGTGAGCAGACAGAAGCTGAGGACACACAAAGGGAAGTAAACACTCACAAATACGCACTTCAGTACAGGTACAGTTTGAACCCTGCTCTCCTCTGAGAGCTACTGTACCTATTGGGTTCACAGGTTTTCTCTCTCCCACACACAGAGTTGTAAGTTTGGCTCCAGGCGATTTGTGGATCTTTGAACCCGGTCTGGTTGCTCAGAGACACCTCTGTCTCTTTATGCGTTTTCAAGCTCCACTTTTTTTTTCTGGTTTGTTTTTAAACATACATCCAGAAATGTACAGTTTGCACCTGAGTGCGAGGAGGCTGGTGAAATATCTCCTACATCCAGTTAGTGTCTTACTGTACCTGCTTCCTCAACGCGAACACTGAACATCAAATATGAGAAATTCCCCTGGAGACGATGAACAGACGACAGATTGTTGATGCTGTCATTACTTTTGTCTTTTCCAGTAAAAGTGCCAATAATTTTCTGGATCTATCTTCTCAGTGTTTCTTCTTTGTGTTTTTGGACAGAGAAAAGAAGCAGCTCAGGCGTCTCTGTTCATCTGTTTGGGTTTCAGAGGCTTGTGTTGGGAACGTTTTAACTTTTTACTGTTCCGGCTGTTACAGTTAAGAGGGTTCTTGCTAGTTTGATTGATGAATGACTGGGACTTTTACAGCCCTGTTTTTAAAAGGCACTGTACTATTCTTATTCATTGTCATTGTTTTGTCTTACATTTCTTTCTTTCACTATTAAAAATCATATTTTTAACTTAAATGAGGGGATTGCACCATGATTTTAACAGGTGTGTCATATCCAGGCCCCATTCGCTCTGTCCATCATTTCTATCACTAATTATATTATTAAGTCAGATCTGTAACTTTTCATACGTTTCAACAGCCAAAAAATTTCTGATTTGATTTCAACACTAAGTTTATGGGCATTTTGTTGCAAAGCAATTAGGTTTGCAGCTTTTATACTGTAACACAGTGCGTTCTACCAAACTTTACCTGCATATCTTTCTTTTTCTACTCTTCCTTTAAACACGCACATACAGAAAGAGTAAACTTTGATTTCAGCAGGTCTGGTCCCTCTTCCTCCCCGCTGGCTGTAGATGCTGCAGAGAGAAAGAACAAAGACTGATGGGACATCAGGGCCTAGACAGAGAAACAGAGAAAGAGAGGTACAGGTAGAAACAAAGGTGCAGAAAGAAGTGAGCAAGCAACAAAAGAAAAAAAAGGACAAAAGATAAGACAGATGGACGAGTGAGGGAATGAATGTGGAAAACAGAACCAGACAGAAGATAAAGAAAAGATAGACGAGTGGAGGAGAAGGATGCTTGTTTTTGTCATTTTATTTGCAGATTCACTACCTGTTCAGTTATACAGTCATTTATAAGTTAAATTGAAATGCTTTTTAGTACTTTTTTGTATTCCATCATGTAATGAATTAAGGCATCAAAGGGAGAAGTCGAAGTGAAGCCGACTGTCAGATTGTTAGTTTTAATTTAGGAAAAAAACATGATTGCTTTTATTATTCACATCTTCAGTTGTCAAGGTTGCACCAGTCAGACACTTGCAGACCCCGAACACTGCGGGTAGAAAAAGAGAAACAGAAAGTGCAGTTTGGATTTTAGTCTCATTTTATTGCACTTGTAGGACTAAAATGTAAAATACTTGTAGACGTTTTTGACACCAGACTCCTCATCTGCACCTCTCTTTTGTGGAGTGACCCAAAGTTCCTGTTCTGTCCTGGGACTTGTTTTGTTTGCCTTCTATACACGAACCCGCCTGGTTGGATAACGCGTCGTTATACCTGTAACATTCTCAAGGCACCAAAAGGTCAGTGGTGTGACGACCAGTTTTCACCCTGAAACGAAGAGATGAGAAATAATCTTTCACCACAGTCTACTTAATAGCTGCTCTGGAGCTTTTGATCATCTGACATGAACGTCATCATGAGATGGATTTTGCTCAGTTGTCACAGAATTGAAAATGCCACGAAGGAGCATCATGGGAACCTCTGAAAAGTATTCCCCAAGTGCTAATGAAGACATTTTAATTTGATCAAAAGCTCTGGAACAGCAGGATGTTGTTGAGTTTGTTTCCTCGATCTGTACTGCTGTTAAAAGTGGTCAGTGCATAGTTTCCTACAACTGAATTATAGTTAACCAGAAGTTCTCTGCTCCTTTGTGCCCCAGTGAGTCTTTTCATTCAACTGAATGAAATCTTTGGTTCCCTCTCAACTCCGATCAGATTTTAGACTGAGAGGCAAAATATTAACATTGAATGACTGTACCACATCACCCTGGTGGTTTTATGTCTTGCCTTTTATTGTGAAGCATTTTATACAGAGATGTGATACACAGTAAATAAACTTTACTTCCATTCTTTGCATAATGCAACAGCGTTGATGCTTTTCCAGTCCGCCGTAGTTACACTGAACCAGTTTTTCCACATGAAGTTTAGTCAGTGAAGCAGTTTTCCTCTAGAGAGCAGCATCACCGAGCTGCAGCCTTGATGCACAGTGACAGACTCAGCTTCTGTTTGAGGGCTTTTACTTTAAGATTTCCAGAAGGAGAGAAAAAAAAACAATGTCTGTCACACTTTATTTCCTCCATTAAAAACAGAAAAAAAACTTCAACAAACTTCATCTCGCTATACAGAGAGTTTGACAGAGAAGTTTAACTACGACCATCTTGTTTTTTTCTTTTCTTAGTCAAATTATCTCTGCGCAGTTTCGATCCCTTTTCAAGAGAATGTGTGAGTCCTTAGAGCTGTTTTCTTCCAGTGTGAGAATAGGAAAATACCACTGTTGAAATAAGGCTAAGTTCTGATTTAAATCTCTGGTGTCATCAGAATTTATACATAAACATAAAGTTATAATTTATCATGTTCCTCATTTTGCTTGAGTCCTTCCACAAGGAAGAAGAAGCAGAATGAATCTTCTCCTCCTGTCTTCTAGTTTTTGTCTTTTTTATATATTACATATATATATTTTCTAATATTGGTGAGAAGGTAAAATATAGAAACAAATAATGAGAAGTTTGTCTTATTTAAGATGCTTGAAGGACCCAGATAATTATAAAATGAAAATGATGTTGGCATATGTTCTAGTCTAAACTGCAGCACGTCTCCCCTGAGATTTGACTAAACTGATAACGCCTGAATACAACACCGTTACCTGTACAGCCTGTCACTGTGCTGCTGCTCCTCAACACGCCTGTCACATGTTGTTTTCTGCGACTGGTCATACATGTCAGCATCAATCTGTCTGCAGCCTCACTCAGCCATGTGAGGAGGAGTATGAGAACGCATCAATCAATCCGCAGGTAGACTGTTACTGTCGGATCACAACAGGAAGTGGCTCAGAGCCGAGACTGGCTGACAATCGCCACGCAGAGCGCGCAGTCAGTTTGCAGTCATGAAACGATCAGTGAGGAAACATGAAAACCTGCTGCTGACAAGCTGAAAAATACATTTAGATAACGGATACGCTCGTGGAGAGAGTGTTCACTTTGCAGCTTCATGGGGTTGCCATTATGGCTTCAATGTTTACTACATATCAGAGAAATACAGCATGTGAGGTCATTCTACTCTGCTCATGTGTCCAAAACATGTTGGAAGAAAGGTCAGGTTGTTACCTGTGTGAAGGGTTGATCATCTGTGCAGTGGCCTTTTCTTTTCTGTAGGATTATTTTGTTCACTCCGATGAGTAGTGACTGTGGTGTAAATGATTTTCACTGCTCAAAGAACAGGTTCAATTAGTGTTATGATATTGATCACTGATCTATAAGCCTTTATGCACTCGACGACGTTGCCACTATTTGTCAGTTGTTTTTGCAAACAGGGAATTAGCCATGAGTCAGCACAGCAGAGGTCAGAGGTTACCTGTGCTGCTCCACATCCACGGTACATATTCCACCACTTTGTTCAGCAGGTGACCTCTACTGCACCAAGTACATGAGGCACATGTAGTGATGTGCATATTATATGGTGCATTTACTCTGAACATGTTGTACTACATGTAGTATAAATGATACTTGCATTCAGCACGTACTGTATGGTAATTTTTAGTACATGTAATGCAATAAGTACTATATTTAGTTAGTCTCCAATAATACTGAGTATGTCTAGTTGTGGTAGTAGCAACTATTTATTACTGAACATCTAGAACATATACATACATATGTATCACCAACATGTGATATCATGTATGTGTTCATAGTACATCACCTCTATTGCACCTGTCATACATTTACTACATTCAGAATATCTGAATATGAGATGTATGTAGTGCTGCAAATAAATATTACAGAACATGTTCACACACTTTAGCTATGTCTTGTAGTACTATAGAGTATATGTCTAGTACATTTGCTGCATCAAGTTCTACATTTGTTTCAGTACTATATATTTATATTTAGTTATATATATTTAGTACATATATGGCTCTAAAACAGTACATTACTACATTACACTATTTCATCTATTACATTAGTCCATACTATGCTGCTAGTATATCATACTGTAAATATCACCAAATATTTAAAACATTTTATAAATATTTAATACTATTAAATATTTTACTAAAACTTGCACATGTTACATGTAAAAAATGCATATGCATATTGTATTAGAGAGCACATAATATACACTGAACGTCCTGATAATGGCATATTTTAATACAGTATGTTTAGGACAAACCCTAGTATATAAAGTATATCTGCTTTCTGCAGTACATGCAATCCACATCCTAGAATAAGTGTATATATGTGTTATGATACATCCCATTTCCTGTTACTGTATAGTACTGTATGTAGTACATCCTCTATTACATCTAGTATGTGCAATGTTTAACCCCATTTACACACACACACACACTCTCTCTAACCCTCTGCTGAGTGTAAAGCAGTAGCTCTTAGTGCATTTTCACAGTGACAGAGTTAAAAGATTACAACGTCCCATTAATGAGCCTCACCCCTCCTGTGTAACCCCCCCACATGATCCCCAAATGCATCCTGGGAAATGGCAGCAGCAGCTACAGCCCCAGGCTGCGATGTTGCAAATTTATTCACTTTTGTAGGATAATTGAATTTTTCCTTCATACTAGGCTGATTCCACAGGGGTGTAAGTATGAATGTGTCAGTGCTCTTTTTTTTCCTTTAGACTATTAATAATTGACTAGTTGGTGTTTCTTTTACTGTGCAGATTTATTTCACCTCACTGCTAATTTTGTCCTTTCTCAGATCTGATCTGCAGGTTTCTCAGTTTTTTTGTTTTTAATTTTCCAGTTGGTTGATGTTATTTACAGTCGGGATGAACGCGGATGCTTCTGTAATGGAGGGGGTCACTGAGTTTGGTTTACAGACCCAGCTTCCTGTTTGAAGTGTGCATGTGTGTGTTAACTTCAAGAGACAGGCGTAAACACGAACACTTTAAACCATTCAACGTTAGTGATTGTTTGATGCATGGAAAACAACATTGACAGGTCTGTAAGTCCAGGCTGACAGCTAATTCACACAAGAGTCACATCTCACCATCTCCGCAGAAACATTAAAGAAAAAGAAACCAGTTTTCTTTTCAACAATCTGCAGCTTATTACAGTTGTCTTGTCCATCATTCCCATCAGATATGATCAGATTTTACAACTTCACACCACAAGCTTTCAGCATGGTTGTCTGTTTGATGAATGTGAAGAGCTTTCCCCAAAATAAGTCCTGGAAGAATTAAAATATAGGGTTTTTAATTTAAGTTTTAGGACTTAGCCTGGCCTTTCACAATTCATTTTCATTCAAGAAGAAACCTAACAACTCCAGATTTCTTCTTGAATTCAGTGAGACTTCTCTGCTGGGCTGGAACAGAGTAAATATAGTGTGGAGTTAAATCCACTCTACTTCAACAAAAAGCTTCTATACAAAAACATAAATGTGTCCGGAAACGAGAATCTAATATAATCATTGGCTAGTTGGTCATTTATCTCAGTAAACCAGACACAAGTTGCAGTGACAGTTGCTGGTTTACAGTAGGAGCCCGTCCTGCATAAAATTACCAAAGTGAGACCTAGTTTGTAAAAAATTGAGAGAGTGAATTTTCCTTTAAACAGATGCAGATGTGCTGCGGCTGCCAGCTCTGAGCCCGGCCAGCGTTTGTGTATTCAGGTCAGTTTGTGCATTCAAAGCAAACACAAACCATGTTCCTCTGCATCTTTAATGAGCTCGCTCGCTCTCTCTCTCTTTCACACATGCTCACGCATTCTCTCTCACACACACACACACACTAGGATGCACTGGTCAAATATTTATGGCCAGGAGAAGCTGCTGTGTTATTGTACTTGATATAGCTTCAGGCAGTTTCTATTGCAGTTGCTTTGGTTTGTTCTCAGCTGCTGCTCTCAAATACAAAACGCTACAAATAAAAACTTTGGTTAGTTCTCTGCACTGTTAAGCTGCAGGATCTGTGTGATTTCTGGGAGGTTCTGATAACAGGTTTTGATAACAGTAAAAAGACAGGTTAATAGTGCTTTCTATCAATTAATCAGAGCTGGGAACAGTCCTGAACAAGTGGACAGTAAACAAAACACAGACACTGTTCAGCTGAGGTGCAGGAAGCCTTCGAACT
This sequence comes from Sandelia bainsii, assembly GCA_032362345.1. Classification (NCBI taxonomy): domain Eukaryota; kingdom Metazoa; phylum Chordata; class Actinopteri; order Anabantiformes; family Anabantidae; genus Sandelia; species Sandelia bainsii. The sequence continues at coordinate 27,505,255 of JAUMHL010000030.1, forward strand.
ACATGCTTGAGAATCAAACTTGAGTCAGTTTTTCCTCTTGGTGCGGTTTGTATCATCTGGTGTGAAGACAGTAATCACACTCGGGTGCACATCAACACCCTCAAAAGAGGTGGTCTCGATCTGAATCATTTAGTGAACTCTGGTGTGATCCTTTTTTGAAAGATTGTGAATTCGTCCTTTCCTCGCTCTGTAGACATTTAGCTTGGTACCACAATAAGATTAAGGATTCACAGCTGCACATGTGAGAAAAAATCACAGCTGAGAGGCCCATTCAAAAGAAGCATCTCAGAGCTGGTTTGCTATACATTTTAAAAACACATCACTAGCAAAGTGTGAAAGTGTTGCAGAGGCCATAACGATGATCTCAGAGCCTGCGCAGACTCTTCATCTCAGCCGTTATGTTGAAACATGAATCTGCATTAATGGAAACAGACTCAACAGCAAGAGACACGTGAGTGCATGTGCAGAGAGGTTTCTGGATCAAAATGAACTCAAATGTTTGGTCGGAAGATGTCATATTGCAGCTTGACATTGTGTTTAGATCTGGTACTTGGAAGAAACTGATAGAAAGAAAAGAAAGAAGAGAAGAAGCAGAAAGGTGCATTGGAAGAAAGAACAGAGACCTGAAGGGACAAAAAGCAAGTGAAGTGGAGTTGGGTCTTAGGGAGGAAGGAAATAATGTAGGAAACTGGATGAAAGGTCGTATTAAAAAGAAAGATGAAAGAAAAAGAAAGGAAGATGCAAAGTAATAAGACTGAATGGAAACTGGATGGCAGGGAGTGAGGAGTGAAAATGACTCAATAATGAAAATGAAAATCAATATATGTAAAATGAATTGGCTGATGATTAAACTTTGGAGTAGAATTCAAGAAACAAGGGGACATAGAACAATAGGAAATACGAAAGTGGACAAGACAGAAGGGGAGATGAAAAGAATGGAGAACTAATAAAGGAAGAGATATTGAAATCTAATATTTTGTTGGCTGATGATGTTAGTTTCTTGTTAGACCAAAGAACATGAAAGAAAGAAAGGAAGGAAATAAGAATGGAAGTCATGAAGAGAAAAAGAAGCGAAGAACCTGGATAAGAAGAATTTATATAAAAATTTGAGACAAATCAAATATTTCGATTATTGGATACAGAATAAGAATAGTAAACCTATTCTGGATCCAACAAGAAATGGAGGAAAGGAATTTAAAAAAAGGAAATAAGTAGAGACTGTTTGTACGCCTGCAGGAAGGATTCTTACACAGCAGCCGCTGACACTCCTGAGCCCCCCCATCACAGAAGTAGAATTCTTTCCAACATGGCTGCTCAGGAGTCTAGGAATACTGTAGTTCATGGATGACCAAGCTTTCCTTTCCTTCTCTTGTCCTCACACTTCCTCTGTCGCTCCGTGAGGTCGTCAGATAATCTCTCATGGTCCACATTGGACGCCACCGCCACCGGTATTTCACATCGACTGTCGCCTCGGCTCCTCTGTCATTTGGTTGGTTCAACACTGCGGGCTTAAAGCAGGAAATGGATTTATACCTCATGGGCAGGGGAAGTTGTACAGAGGGGGGGTTACTTTTAACATGTCAGTCAATATGTCGATGTCACCGGCAGGGGTAGAGCCTCAGAGGAGAAGACACTGCCACCACTGCTACTGTTAAATAAACAGTAGAAGCATCAGAGCGAGAAGTAAAGAGCAGAAACAAAGGAGACTCTTTCATTTCTCGCTTTTCAGCCTGTTTGCTTTTTGTTCTGCCTTCAGACGGAGTCAGAGGGTGAATTAATTTTGGATTTGGAAAACGAGGAAGGAGGGAGGAGTAACTGTCTGCCTAATGACTTCTCAGCATTAGGCAGGAGGGGGGGTACTTTGGCATCTGAAAGCATCAAATGTTGATGTCTGAAAGAGAAACAATCTTCATCTTCATTGCTCTCTCCTGCTAATTAGTAAAAGAACGGATGACATTTAAATATCTAATATCCTCTTTTTCTTTCCGTCTGTCTTTGAGATAAATCTATGTCTCCTTTTCCTTCATTTTCTGCCAAACTTCTCTTCCCCCTCCTTCTCCTGTCTTATTTTCCTCCACTTTCAACCCCACCCCCCCAGCTCCCTTCGTCCCTCCTCCCCTTCGTCCTCTTTCTCAGCTCTGTGTCGATTAATTAATTGCCGGCTAATTTAATTTCTCAAAAAGTAATAACTTGTTTAAGCATGAATAAAGACTGACAAGGCAAAGTTCTAATCTGCCCAAAGTTTAATTAGAGGCGGCAAGGTTTCCACACAGAGCCAGACTGGGTGGTCAGAGAGAAACAAAGACAGGGGGGGAGGGAGATGATGGAGGGAAAGGTGACAAAGAAGGGAAGGATGGAAGGAAAGAAGGGGAACCAGAAGGAAATAAGAAAACTCCCTGATTGAGTTAACTTCACACATTATAGATCTCCATGTTTCAAACAGATGTTTCCAGCTGTTAATCTCATGTCTGGGTGTAACAGGTGAAGACTGGAGCTGGAGTCGGGGTGTAAAGACTGGAAGCAGAGGGAAACACTTCGGCTGCTTTGCATAATTGTACAAGTGCTCACAATGTTAGTTTTTTTTATTGTATTTCGTCAAAAGAGAATTCTGGAAATGTCTGAATCCTGCTCTTTTGGGAGTGTGTGCTAGTGGCTGCTGGACTGATGTGCACTTGTAATCCGGTACACAGCATGTTGAAGGAGCTCAGAAAACTCTGCAACAATAATCATCATGCCCTAATACATGCTGCAATCTCTTTATGTCCTGACTGGTGGGTAAGTCAGGGAATGAAATGGGTCTTTTTTTGAGTGGACTCCTGCACAGCATTCATGAAACACTTATACATAATTTCTTGTTTTTTCTGTCCTCGCTGTCATTATCTTGAACAGATCTTCATGAATCCAGTGTGTTTTTGTTGCCAGTGTTATTACATTTTAAAGTGAGGTTAGGTGATTTAGGTTGTGAAATATTTATGGGATCACAGAGTGCAGCACACGCTGACACACCAGGATCACACTGAACCTCCGGTGGAGAGTGTGTAAGAAGAAAGGAGTGTGTGAAATGTTTCTCATCTCTGTGTGTGTGTGTGTGTGTGTGTGTGTGCAAACATTACTGAACTGAGAGCTACAAAGGTAGTGTGTGACTATGAATATGGGAAGTCCAGAAGTTTACAACAATGTGTGATCACATCACTGGTCGACTTTGTGGATCTTTACTGTAAAAGCAAACATGCAAAAAAAGAACTATGCTACAGTTATTTCAGAGACAAAATGTAAGCTACATATACAGTAAATATTATCTGATAGGAATAGTGTCTGTTAAAACACTGCTGGGCAGGTGGATCAGACCCTTAACATTCAGGTATTTCAGAGTTTTGCTCATCATTTGCTTAGTAAGGTCAAACATGATAAAAGCACACAAACACATTTGGGCAGCATACAAACAGAACAAACAGTCAGTGTATAGCAGCTGACTTGTGCCAGTTTGCTAAGATTGCTGCTTTTTCTGGTGTGTCGAGAGATGACACGCTTTGACGCTGACATATTAGGACAGTGGTGTGGCCTGACGCCAGCGTGTATGGTAAACAATAGGACACAATGGTAGGGATGCTCTCTGTGAAAATGACATTGTGTCTATGTTTTCATAAAAACATGGACATACAAATGACTTATCTGAAAAATAAAGGCAGGGATGACTGAAACTGATGGTAATTCATAAATGTCTGAAATATCAATCTACTACTACTGAGTAAACTATGAAGAAGTTTTTTCAAAGTACTTTTACGCTGTGACGTCGGGCAGCATAGCTGTTGAGATTCGGCCTCTACCTTCTGCACCATGATCACACCTGTAGGTTGTTTTTCATGAAAGCTATTACTGTCCACAGTCTCTCGTGTATCTTGTTGAAGTCCTAACCAAAATTTAAGATGCCACAATCACCTGATTGGACATTATGAACATCAGAACACGTGGAAGAACATACATGTTGTCGTCATGGTTTCAGCCCCATGGAAATGAATCCAGTCAGTGACACGTTTCTAATACTAAGGTATCCTCATGTGCGTGGGCTGCTGGTGTCACCACTGATTGCAGAGGGGGAAGCAGCAGCACGTTGTTCACTTTCTCCTGTACGCCTGTGAGCGTTCAGAGCGGCTGCACCTTCTCTCACTCTATTGTTCCTATAAGATAAATTGGAGCCATTGTCATCAACAGTGAAAAGACATTAATTGAAGGTTTTGCTGCTGCAGCTTTAACTGCAACACGAACACACAAAACCCAGCTTCAAAGTAATTAAACACATTAACACTTCAAGCGGAAGCAGAAAAAAAAGAATATCTCTTTTGTGTACATTCACTTTCATTTATCACCCCAGACTGAACAGAGAAAGGGGAAGCATAAGGATTTAGCATATCTCTGCGACTAAAGTGATGGAGCGGAAAAGAAGAGGAGGAAGAAGTAGAGGAGGAGAGAAGAAAGAGAAAGAGAGAGCCAACCCGCCTGGGCTCTTTACTCTAGTCGACAGCGTAAAATGTCAGATACTCATCTGGAAATTATTTCCATTTCATACCACTGACATCTTCCCAAGTGGGGACTCTGAAATCTAATTAGTTTGACCGGAAAATGGTGACCAAGGTAGCGGAGTGTATTATGCAGAGAGAGAGGCCGTCAGGGCGAGTGAGGGTCCCCAGGGTTAACTGGAACTCAGGAGTGCAGATAAGGGCTACAGGGGAAAAAAACTCAGGAGGGCTACTCCATTTTAAATAGCCTTGACTAATAGAGGCAACCTTGAATTCAGCGTTACAGCCCTCTGACAGCACCGCTGCCAAGCCTCATCAAAGGCACAGGAGAGAGAGGAGGAGAGATAGCATTTCCTCCTCCAGGGGTTACCCCAGAACTTTTCAAACTTGCCTTAAGTACTGATGAGAAACCTGATGTCGCCAACCAGTGCTGCTACCATGAAACTCTTGGCAATTTATAGAACAACGGTTTAAAACCCGGATGAGCACTCTTATGAGTTAGTAAAATGTTTATCACACTGACTGATGCATTATGTAATTCCTACACTTAGCATACTAGTCATATAGCTGTTTCCACTATCACTGTCTGTCCTTTCACCAGGCAAGAACACTGATATTGGATGACCCTGAATGACAACCGTGCATGAGAATTACAGTATGGTTAAAGCTTGAGAGTATGCTTCAGGTTAGGTAAATAAAAACTTGGCTTAAACTAGCCAAAGCTTGTCTTTTTATAGAAAAGTCAACCTTAATTGTACGTCTGTGATGTGCATATGTCTTACACATCTATCCATCACCCAAACCTCCACCACCTTTGTTTCCACCTCGCCACATACAGCACACAGTATTTAATAATGGTTGACGTTGGTAGTGAATTATGATGAGTACCAGGATGCACTGTCGTGGCGCTTGAATTTCTTCACCTGCTTTGAGAATGAATTGCTGGTCACTCGTAAAATTGATGAAAGGAAAGATGAGGAGGTCACCAAAATCACTACTATCATTCTCTGATGTACATGTTACATTGAAGTCTTTAGGCCTTAAGAATAAACAACAGACAATCTAATAATTAAAGTAACGCAGTCTGATGCCAAATTACAGTGAAGTTTAAATCAAAGATTTATTTTAGTCAGTACATACAGTGACTTTTGTACTTCATTAATGAGAATCAGGGGCAGGAATTATAGCTGAGTCACCAGTCTCTGATCAGCCTTTGATGATGATCTGGGCTCAAGGCGAGTAGCAGCGGTGGCCGCAACAGCAACCCACTCATGTCCACCACCAGAGGAAGGCCCTATTAGGCACAACCATTATTGATCTTACATCTTAGCCACAACCCACCCTAACCGCCCAAACTCTTCCTCCCATCATGTTCACCAATTAGCTTCAGCTCAAACCAGAGCCAATTAGTGATTGTGCGTAATTAGGGCGAACATGACCTCCGCCAGCCCATTGCTAAATTCTGCGATTAGAGCTACAGATCACTGTGCCGAGGGCCTGAACACAGAGCTGCTCTCTGATTGGCCCCTGTTTTTTGTCATATGTTGAATGTATAGTGAGGAGTTTTAATGTGGTCAAATACAGTTTGTCATATGAATTCTAGTTCATTCATGAAGGTGGGAAAGACAAACTATATTACTCATACAACTATTCATTGATTATTTGACTTTTATATTTGTACAGTCTCAGTAGGCACATGTGGCATATGAACAACATGCTTTCATTTGAGATAAGCTGTGAAGCAGACAGGTTGCACTGAAGCAACAGTTGGATCACATTATACTCTGACTGGAGTGATTGAACAGAAGGGGAGCTTCTTGTTTATCTCCTCTTGTACTCGTAAACATCACCTGTTCAAAGATGGCTCCCCTGAGAAAGGCGCTGCATTCTGACAAGTGTCAGAGAGCTTGTATGTGTGACAAACACAAACAGATCGAGTGGTAAGTCTTCCAGGAGGAACATCTGTAACTGAGCTCAGGAGGGTGAGCACAAAGAGGACCAATATTCAGCAAATACCTTGTTGACATGACACATTTTCATGCTCTGGACGGATTCCAAGGCCATTTCAAATATAAATTTCCTTCAGGGTAAGCCAGTTTAATCTGATTAAGGTGTCCACAGGAGGCATTCTAATTCAGATTTTACTGCAATTTAGAAAGACTTGGTACTGGTGCAGGAGGGGGAAGGCCTTGGGTCAATCAAAACATCTTTGGATGAACCTGCTCATTGCAGCAAGATGATCAGTTTTATAATACTATACAGCTACAACACTTCCAACCTGAGCCTCAGGATGAGGGAGACCATAAAGCCGTTCACCATCATGTCATTTGATCTTGTTCTTTAGTGCCACATATTTGCAAACTATTTTGTTAATTCACCATAAACCGGTTGTCTTACAACAAGCCTTAAGCTTTTCCTGCACCTGTGTTTCTTTAAACCTGGGTAGTTGCTTGCTTTGTCCACTGGAGAAGCTGCTTCTTGACACTGTAACTGTCCAATACACCTGCTTCTCCTGACATAAACCTTAAACATGACTACAAGAGCATCTGCAAATGCTTGGACACCCAACTGGACTTTGCCTTTCACATTGGGATTGTGTTTTACCAGAGCATCAGACACAGCCACCTTGAATGCGCCTACAGTCTTCTGTGGCTTGACTGCCCGCAGACCGTACCTCACAGCATCTTTGATCTGTGTGAGGGAGTGTTTGCTGGGTCCCTTCATCAGCAGAGAAACTAAGCAAGAGTTCTCATACTTCTCAATCAATGTGTACTTCTCCTGTCCCAGCGCGTGTTCATTAATTAGTCTCCTACTTTGCAGATTGAGTGTTTGTACCTGCAGCATAAAAAGACCAACAGACAAGTTTACAGTTTGCAGTTTTTACTAAACCTAACCATGTTTGTTTTGAGACGGTCCCAACATGTAAGAATAAAGAGGTTAAACAAGGACTGGTTTATCAAGGACAGTAAATAGGAAACCAGATTTGGAGAAGTGTCAATCTGAATATTCTGAATATTGTTCCCCATTCCAGAAAAACAACAAAACATAAACCAGTGAAATAACAAGGTAAAGCTTCCATGAGATATACAACACATTAATTAGCTAGTAATACCTAATAACAGACCCAAATATTAGAAAGAGTTTTTACAGTTTTACCAGCAACAATTAACATAGAATAATAATAAACAAAATAACATAGTAAATGAGTAATCTAGAGAAGATTTTGTATTAGCAACACACTAGCTTCAGGCCTCTACTCTAACGGTTAGTGTGTTCTGCACTAATCTGTCAATGTTTGGTCACACATCCGACAAAATGGTGCTACAGAACTATACTTCTGTACTTACAGAAGAGCAAACTGAAACTACCAGCTAGTGGCAAGTTCTGTAGAAAGCAGATGAGGAGAGAAAGGATCCAATAGCAATTATAGATACAAAGTCAGGGGTCAGATGTCTTAGTTATGTGACAAACTTTGCCTACAGGATGTGGTCTAGCAGAGCTTGGCTGCTGAATTCTTCTTCTTTTGTTGTTGTTGAAGTGAGTCAAGTTTAGAGTTTGTTCAGCCATGCAGCTCTGAGGGCGTCCGTGCTCTATAAACCTTCTGCTGACACGACGTTCAGAGCCAAAGCACTTATTAAACAGCCGCTCTGAACTCAGCAGCTGCTCGCACATGACTTAACATTTTGCAAGCTCCTTGCTTTTACATGGGAAGTGCTTAAAAACTCAAATCCACGGCAGAGGCGGGCGTGAGAATGTGGGGAGGGGATGGGGGGGAAAAAAGATGGAGCGCGGTCTCTACTCAGCACTCCCCCGGATTAGAACGTACACATCAACCCACAAACAGACGGAAAAGCCGACTGTAGCTCCTTTTGCAAAAAGGAGGCAATAAATTTCAATTATGCATGAAGCAGAGGGCATTTTGAGAAATAAGCGCCATTTCCCCTCCATCCCCTGCAAACCTCCAGCCTCCAGTATCAAAGAATGATCTAATGTCACGCACAGAAGAAAGGTTACTTTCTGCATACGCATTGATATTTCTGCTTCCATCTCTGACCTTTTTCCATTCTAAGCTGTGATTTTTTTTAAATGCGAACTCAGCCCTGTATCCGTCTGTCAGTTTCTGTCTGCCTTAAGATTCAAGTATAAGTCATATGAAACCAATGTAAGAAATAGAAAAAGTAAAGAAAAATCCAGACGTTAGAAATAATATAGAAGAAAAACATTTTCTTTATCCACCATGTTTTATCATGACATTTCCTGTAGATAAAGACAAAAGCAGTTAGTGTTGTTATTTTTGCCTTAATTGGCTGTTCATGCCACATAATTAATGTTTGTACAAACCTGAGCATGTTCTTTTGCCTCCTATAAATCAGATGATCCTGTTTCACGCTCAGCACCCACCGTTTGAAATGTGGTTTCCGTCTTTTAGCAACAAATTAAGCAGCGTTCCTGGCACTTTGTGAACTATTAGTGACTTTAAAAATACACATTGAGCTTTAATTAATTTCCTTCAAATGAAGAGAACCCTGCGTGTGGATAAGGAGATAATGACAATTTTAATCAGCATCTCCTGTGTGTGCCAGCTTGTGTGAAGCTGAACTGTGACACTGCACTCTCAGGTTTTTTGGTTTATAGGGAAAAAAAAGAAACATTTATTTTACATAGAGAAATACGAATATTTGTTTATATTTGTATATTTGACTGAAAAGTAGTTTTATTTATGGTCTTCTATTTGTAAAAAAAAGTCATTCAGTTTTTTGCTTTTTATAATTATTAGTTTTTCAGCATTGTCTTAGCAGAACTTGATAAACCCGTCGTCAGAACTGATTGACAGCTATTAGAGAAAAGCTGGCAATAAAGTGGGACACCTGATAACTAATAGAGCAAATGTTTTTCCTGGTGGAGACAAAACCAGAGCTAAAAGACAATGCTTGCTTAAATTTGATATTAATCAGGATGATCACGTTGCTTTTTTGACTGTTTTCAAATTGTCAAATTGTAAACTGTTTTCAAATTGTTGGCCGGAACAATTCCATTAAGTGACAGTTTGTCAGTGCTATGGGATTGTTGGCTTGTTATGTAGTTCTTCTCCATCTGAGTGCCAAAATATTAATTCATGAATATTGCTTCACTAAGCACTTACCAAGAAAGCCCTGTAGTTCAAATTCATCACCATGTCCACCCTTTTCATTTTGTACTTTTGTTTCCAAATAATCATGTTTTTCTTTACCGTCTGTTTTTCTCTGCAGACCTCAGGTCTCTTCCCGACGTGGCGATGACTGGTAACTGCACTCGCGAGTGCACAGAGTTTGGCCACTCTGACTCCTGCTGGATGCCCGGCCAGCCTTCCCCCAACCACAAGGTGTCCAAAAACGCCCCCAAGCTCTCCACTTTCGTGCCTTACCAGGAGATGGACGGACAGGACCAGCTCATGGCCAATGGCAGCCCCAAGCCCCTGGCGACGGAAGAGCGTGGAACGGGTGGTGGCGGCAGCAGCTCCAAAGTGGCCAATATGCGGTTCATGACACCCTACAGCAGTGCCTACCCCATGGGTGGAGACTCGTCTGGTAAAGACTGTGGGCTGGAGGAGATCCCGCTAAGCCAGGCAGTGGAGTACCACTCAGCCACTACCCCAACCGGCCAGACCTCCAAGAGGGAAATCTACCTGTGAGAGTGTGGCTCTCCACATTAACCCCCCCCCCCCAACCACCTCCCTACACTTTGGATCATCCCCTTGCTGCTTGCCACCACTTGTCACACCCCCTCAGTGCCGCCCCCTGTGCCTAATACTCGCTGTGCCGCAGCACTGATTCCCTTCTTCCTTTTTATAACTGCGTCCACCGTACAAGGCTTTAGACCCTCACCCACCTCGCCCACTGCCACCGTCGCCACCCTCTCTAGAAACCAATCAAATGTAAAATAGAATAAATGAAAATCAATTGAAGAAAACACGCGGCTCGTGCTGCTGCAGAAGGAATGTAAACTACACCACACTGTTGTGATAATTTAATGGGAAACTATTTAGCTACTCACGTATTTGAGTTGGTTTTTTGTGCGTTGCTTTAGGCTATGTTGCTGTGTTGGAACACACAAAGAAAAAAAACACGGTGGGAGAAGGGAAAGAACTTCTTGTAAATCCTACTAAAGTATACTGTGTAATGCTATCTATCCTGAATTTTTTGAATTTGCATTTGTTTGACTATTTTACTTTTTAATTTTTTGCTGTCAGCCACCAGGACAAACATTTTTGGGCTGAGTTGCAACAAATCAACCAGGCTCATTTTTACCGAGAACAGCTTGTCCTCAACATTGAGATGTTTGCAGAAATACAGCTGTTTTCCAATCTCTGGAGTTGTTGTTGAGAACATTTTTATTTCGGTTTCTAGCTGTGAAGACATCTTTCTTCAGTGTACAGAGCTGTATATACTACAAACAGTGATAGAGGAAGCTGCTGTGGCTGTAAGTGTGGATCCGTGGCTGTCGTGCTGTCTGCAGATCTTCATGTAACGTTGAACTGATGGACTGAAAACTCTTGCATGTACAGAAACGACACTGCGGCCTTTGCCGTCACACTGCAGGAACCTGGACTCTTGAGCATCACCGACGGTGCCGCGTTACAAACAAGACTTTTTATTTTCTTCTCTCCTCTACAACTTTACTCAGATGAATTTGGGTTCATCGGTAGACAGAATCATTAGAGGCACACCAATATCAGTTTATTCAGAACTGGCAGAAATGAGTGGTTTGGCCAAAGCTGGGAATCAAAGAACTGATTATTTTATTCATGCTGTTGACAGTAATACACCATAAAATGAAACATTTCATGTGTGTGAACACCAAGATTCATTCTCTCATAAATCTATCAAAAAAGTCACATTTTGGTTGTCCTGCATACAGTTTTCCTTTTCTGATATTAAATTGATTATTCCACTTATCAAAGAGCTTCTTATATATGAAATGATCTCCTTCAGTCAAACAAACATTCACATGGGAAATTAAAACTCTACCATTGACTAATCATAATAAAAAACCCTTAAGACTGCATTTTTCATTATAGACTTGAAAGTACTAGTCCATTAACAAAAAAATAATTTATATAATTTTAATAACCAATAGATCCCAGCTTCTCTGGGATCTAAAAAATGAAAATCATTTAAAGATGTGACATTTTGTATTCTAAAATGTTAAAAATCAAACTGATAATGAACAGAATTGTTTGTTGCATTTCATTATTTCATTATACCTACTAATACTGAAGTTTTCTTTGAGCCTTACAGGTAATTGAAGCTGATAAGATAAAGATGTAAAGTTGATGCTGAATGTGGAGGTCAAAGTTTGATTGCTTTAAAATTCATGTCCTTTATCCTCTGGGGAGCAGAAATGTGAACAGCAGATATCATGCCAATCAAATCTGAACAATTATCGTTTCAAAACGAAGAAAGATCAATAAAATTAATACAATTTGTCTGCTGAGGATCAATAATATCAACAACTGGCCTGATGGTGGTATTAGGTCTTAGTAGGAGATGCTGTATCTACACCTGAATTATTAAAGTTTATCTTCTCAGGTCCATGAACACTACAAAAAAATACAGTAGTTAAAAAGATCTGCCTGTATATTTGACGATATAGCAACTTTTCAAACCTTGATTATGATTTGAGATTTTTGTCCTGATTGATTGTTCACTATCTGGGGACCAGGAATATCCACAGCAAGTTTCATATTAGTCCTCACGGTCGTTACTGTTGCTACAGCATCAAAGGTTTATGTCCACACTGCAAAAAGTCAAAGCACAGGGTAGCTGTATTTTTGCCAGTACTTGCAGTACAGTGAGTACCAGTGCACCTCTGCACATCACAGCTCTGGTGGTTGGAGTGTGTGGTTTGTAGTGACTGTGTTGAATGTTTCCCTGCTGGGTTTTTGAGCTTGAAGAATGAGAGCTCTCTGGTCAGTGTCGCCTCTTGTTAGTTCCCACCTCTTTACCTCCTCAGTGTGAGGCCTGAGATGTTTGGCGTTTAGTGGGAGTATTTATTAAACCTGTTGTGTAGCAGGAAAGGTGGGCGCCGCTTCCTGGGGTGCTGCAGTTGCACAGGAATGCAGGATTAATGACACCTGTACAGGCTTCAGTCCACTAACACCCCCTCCACGCAGCGCAGCAGAGAAACTCTAATTACAACCCGAGGCTCTGCACATTACCAGCAATAATTTGTGCCAGTAAAAGCGAGCTGGTTTGGAAGTTCATTCATTCTGAGCCACATGTAAATGCCTGCTGAGGGTAATGTGAAACTTCACCTGTAGTGATGCACACCAGCTGAGGCTGTATGGATGAAAGAACAGGCACAGTGAATTAATATGCAGCAAAGAGGAAAGAAAATATCCCCAAAAAGTCATACAGTCTTTTACTGAGTCTTACAAAGCAAGAAAGTGACAGAAGTATGTAAGTAGGCCCAAGTAAGTAAGAGTTATAGCTATTATATGTACACAACTTTAGGGTTTGTTCTCCACTGTGACGCAAACCTCGGGAGGGATCAATCCTGAGTTAACTCATCTATTTGCAAAATAAATGGTTGAGTGTCTTTTGTAAGGTTGTCGGCTTTACATAATCGACCTCAATATAACAAATCATAGAAAATTCAACTTGTCTCTATATTCCAAAACACAGTTGATGAACACTGCAATTTCACCCTCTATGTGCCAATTTCTTTTGTAAAATCGTGAACAGATTTTTAATGTGTAATCAGTAGCAAACTCACTCATGACAATCTCATGCAGCAAGAATGTCACTATAGTTCAAAATAGTGGCACAACATATAAATCATTTTCAGAAACATAATTTGGCTCCTGCACAGTATGTAATACTTAAAATAGCACACTGAGATTCCAGAATTTATTTAGAATACTCTGCAAACTTGTCTCCCACTTTTACAAGCAAATTACCATCAGATCACTTGTAAAGGATAACACAATCTGGTGTTCTTATCATTTGCTCTAAAAGCTTCATACCTAAGTGTGTTTGCAAATTTTTGTCCATTAGTTGTAAATAAAATGTTCAAAAAATCGAAGACGTGAAAGGACAAGAGTGCCTTCTTTGTTCTCTACATTAGTTTTTGAAAACACGTTTTTCATTGTGAGCTGCTTTTGTCCTGCACGTGAAGCACCATCCATCGTTGCTTTGTAAATTACTTACTTACTGCAGTAAGATAAGAAAGGACTGGAGTTCTCTAGCTTGATCCAGTGCCATGTGGAGAGCCACTGTTATTACATACAGTATATAGTGAGTGTATGATAAAGGTATTAAATCAAACCAGAAATCAAGCTCACGTCTTCCTAGTGGAGATATCAGCCTCATTTTGCTTCATTTCCACTATCTGATTAATTTCTGCAGACTTTCTGAAACAAAGAAAGCTTCAGTGGGAGCAAGTGTGATTATCTCACCCCTGCTGGCATCAAAGTGTTGATGTCTGAATATGAAACTAAACTACTTGTCATTTGTTTTTGCCTCATGTGTGATGTGAGCATCCACCCTCCAGAATTACAGAAGGAACATCAAAGCGCCGCCACTGGGCTGCAGTGTCTACAAAATCTAAAGAGGCAGCAAAACGGGGCCATCTGCAGGGTCAGGGAGGGGTCGCACAATCTCATTTTATTAGCCAAACAGTTGTCTTGACCGAGCAGCTGCCTTGATCAGACTTCTTTACTCCCCTACTTTCCACTTTTTTTACTCTGTTTTGTTTCTGGGTGTTGTGCTCCGACAGTTAATTGGTTTATTGCACATACATTTATGTTTGATGTGTGGGAGCTTGAGGTGTGTGTGTGCCGGGGCTTTAACTCACTAACCACACACACACACAGGCGCAGTATTCCCCTGCACATAAATCAACCATCATTCAGTGGATGTCCAACCCTCCCAATGACAGAGATTTAGAGTTCATGAGCGTCTCTGTGCTCCACCATGCTCCCTGTGATTTAACGCTGGCGCTTGGTTCCCTGATTGATTATTTACATGCCCAACATGGAAGTCCACATTGACTCTCCTCCTTCATTATCCCCTTCATCATGGCTCAACGTTTCACTGTAAACAGGTCATTCTTTTCTTTCTCCATGATGGCGCTCTGGCACCTGGCAGGCCGGTGGACTCCCTGGTGGCTCGTGTGTTATGCTATGTAAGGTGAAGACAGAAAGAAGCAGGAGGTCATGTAGCATCAGTTTAACCTCATAAATTTGGCACAAATTAAACTGTAAAGAAAAAAAGTAACATTGGGTGACCCCTGAATGCTGTTTGGATGCTTAGAGATGGTCCTACAGTAAGTTTTTGGTCTGAGGATTTCTGTGGGACTATAAACACTTCCTGCTCCCCAGAGAAACATTTTAACCCCCAATGCAACCTCAAGTCCACCACTACCACACACCTGCAAACCTGCAGGAGAACTGCTGTCACACATACTGACAACCTGTGTGTGTGTGTGTGTGTGTGTGTGAGATCAGCAAGTGTCTCTGCATGCAGAGCACCCACCTCCTGTCCTGCTGCCTTCACTTTCAAATCCAATGAAAGTGAAGGCGTATCAATGATACGGAAAAATATACATGCACTTATTTCTGGCCATTATCACATACATATTAGAGAATATAAAAAAATAAAACTGAAATCATTTCTTTAGTCAGCTTCACTTCCTTTCAATTAGTCATCTGTCACTAAGATTTCTAAGGCTGCACAGATCTCGTCTTGTTTCTGATTGATTTCCTTTCCAAATACTGAAAGATCTGAAGAGAAAAGATGTTGGTCAGAAATCAGAGGACAGTGCAGCTCTGATCTAATGATTCTACAGTTTTTCATTTTTAAATGAAATCAAATGCAGTTGGTTCAGATCTAAAAGTCATTTTGTTTTTCTACAAAAACTGTGGTGTGATGGTGTGACGTATAATTAACTTATAACATGCATGAGTTTGCTACAGAAACACTTCATGAACACACTGGTTTACTACTGACAAAACTAAGTTTCTTTAACACAGATGTTTCCCACTGATCCCACAGAGAATTGTCAGTGACTGCAGCTCCTCTGAGCTTTGGTTTTGGGGTTTTGATTTCACTAACATGTTGCTGTAATGACCTTATAACCTGATTTTAAATGCTGTGTTCACAGAAGTTAACGACACAGCCTGTACTTCATCCTACTTCCTATCTTTTGTTTTACACAAACAACCCTGATCCAGCTGTGACAGTCTCTAACGGTCTCTTTATGAGTCATGTAGTTGTAGCTGTGAGTTCAGCTGTACGGTGGAATATTTTTGTAGTTTCTGTGTAGTTTAATGAAAGCTTCACATCGTTCAGATACATGACAGGATTTATTCTAGCTCACGTTTTCCCCTCGACTCAGTGAAGTCAGCTTTTCTCTCTTCCCTCTGTCCACTTACTTTTGTCTGGAACAGGTCTGTGCCTCTCATGTGATCATTGTTTTTATGTTTAGACCCGAGTTTATGGTATTTAAGTCACAGAAATGAAACAGATCTGATCGAAATTGAATCAAAGTGACAAAACACTGACACCTGACGGGTTGTTTAAGTACATTATCACCAATGAAAACTACTGCCCTTATTCTACTACTGAGGCTCAGGTTCCTGCTACTGGATACAGACACTTAGAACTATAGCTACACCATGGATAAAACTCCAAAAAGACAGGATCCTGGTGTTTTAAATTGGAGTCTACCTGGTAAATGCTGATTTTCGTTTGCAAATTCCATTAGATTTTTGTTTGGTATGAATTTGTACCTGTTAAAGCCCAAGCAGGGATAACCCTGATGACATCAGTATGACGACTCCAGAGCCACACATTTCATTGTTACCTATGTTATTGATCTCCATGGGAAAAATTCAGGTCACACTATTTATTGTACAGCTGCCATTTCAGACTCTGGGCCGACTTGGAGTTCAACATGCGAACAAGAGGAGCCGGAGATCGGGCCGCTGACCCAGTAATCAGTGGACAAACCCGTTCTACATCCTGAGCCTTAGCTGCCCCTTTTTATACAACCATTTTCCCAGGCTGAGTAGTTCTCCCTGTGACAAATAAAATCACTGGAGTGCACCTTTAAAAATACATGAAGCTCCACCAGCCTCGACTGCTTCGAGTTCTGAACTGATTCGTATTTCTGTGTGCCAAGTTTGTCTGGAAAGCACACTTAGTGTTATTTTTGGGCAGAATTTCTTTCTACTTTGAAATCACAGCTCAACAACTCATTAATCTACAGCTCAAACTTGAAAATACCTGCAGGGTGTCATGTAGCTAACTTTGATTTGATTTAGTCTGTTAATTCAGTGGCTCAAATTGAATCAGTCCAGAGGTACAAAACCAAGTGACAGCATGAGAGTGGCATAACTGTCTACTTGAAACCATGTGATAAAGTTTGGAGTGATTTGCTGTTTTTTGGTTGTGTATTATACTGAGGCTGGAGTCTCTGAAGAAGAGGCTTCAGCTGAGCATGAAACAAGCCAACTTTATAAATATTATTCATTTTTGTTGTTGTCGCAGTTGTTTTATCAATGTTATGGAATCAACACTGCTATAGACATAATGTATGAATATAAATGGTCGTTGCTGTTTTCTACCAGATACAGTGGTGTAAATGATGTTTTCTGAGCAGGCAAACTGGACTGGAGTGTGTTTCCTATTTCTTTACTCCATCGTGACAGAAAATCAGATTCTGCACAGAATTGGCCACAACCCCAAAAGATATCAGCAGCAGGACATTTGTTATGGCACCGAACCCTGAATGGAGGTCAGGCCTCTCAGACTAGCTACAGAAGCTGAGAGCAGCTGTGGATGCTAACCGTAAATTTAGGGTAGTTATCTCGTGATTACAAGTTATCTCCATCACTACATGGTGGTTTGAAGGATG
Source organism: Sandelia bainsii (assembly GCA_032362345.1). Taxonomy (NCBI): domain Eukaryota; kingdom Metazoa; phylum Chordata; class Actinopteri; order Anabantiformes; family Anabantidae; genus Sandelia; species Sandelia bainsii. The sequence goes on from JAUMHL010000030.1 coordinate 27,522,669, forward strand.
GCGCTACAGTGGCGCAAAACAAATACCAAATTCAGTTTATACCTGAATCAGTTTCTTGCTGTGAGATTGAATCTAAATTGAGATAAGTATGTAACAATTGTAAGATTAACACTTGTGCATTTGTTGAAATAATGTTCATCTTGAAATAATTCTTGGAGATAACAGACCTAAAAAAAAATGCAACCATGCCGGCTCTGAGCTTCCGTACATCAAACATGGAGTGAGAATTTGAGCTTAATTTTATTTTTTAACGATAAGAAGAAAAGGGCAGGACAGAGCTGCCGAATCACTTTTGTCTTTACAGGAAGTCCATGTTTGTAGCCTAATTGTTGGTTGGTTATATTTATATAGGAACAATGCTAGTGATGCCTTGTTTTTTGTACAGTTTTATGTACATGCAAGTGTAGGTTTTAAAAAAAATGAAGATAAAAAATATATATATTCAAACAACGTGAAGGAAATCTGACCCTGAACCTGTAGGATTATATTGTCTAAAGTACCGTAGGCTCTATTAAATGTAGGAGTGATGAGTCAGGCGCAGAGCGGAGGACGGCAGCGTCCCTCCTCCAATCATCCACCGGCTTTACCACTTTGCTTTCCGTTCTCTCATGTTCATCCGGGCTGAGTCCGAAGACAAACTGTGTGCTTAGTTAGTTGTTTTACTGTTTTTTGGTCTTTGAATTTTTTTGGAGGAATTCGGGTGACGTGTTTGTTCGAGCTCCATCTGTTCTCTTTTAATCAGCATCCGCATGTATGACTTTTAAAAAATGTGGTCTCTTATTTTTGCTGAGCAAATCAAAGAAATGATATCTTGTAATTACTCCTTCCTTATAGCTTTACAATAAAATACATCCAGTCAAAGAAAGATGAAGGTGGTTGCTGTCTTTGTTTACCTTGCAGGTACGAGTCGGGAACACAAGTTTTCACGTTAGCGCTCACTTGTGACTTCAGATAACATCACATTTGCCCAAAGATTTTATTATGTTTAACTGGCTCAAAGATCGACTCCAGCACATCTGCGACGTAACAAGAAAAGCAGTTAGAATAATGGATGGATGGCTCAAACATAGCAAAAAGCAGAAACTCATGAAGTACAGCTAAAAAG
>JAUMHL010000030.1:27524226-27551992 GCA_032362345.1 Sandelia bainsii
CACCCCACCCCTGCAGGCTCAGAGTGACTTACGGTGTTTCTCCTGATGTTCCTAAGGAGCCATAAATGCCTCGCCTCAGCTTCTTCGCCTTTATTGGATTCCACTTCAGGAAATTGACTTGTGAATCCCCAAGTTACAGTGTGTCGTGGCGAGACACCACCCAATCACGTTTCAATAAAAACAAACCCTGCATGAGGAGTATCAGACGCACTCAGTGGAAGGTGCTTATGACACTCTGCTTATAGCACTGTTGCATCGCATTACAGCAGTAAATTGAAAATTGGGGCGAAATGATTAAATTCATTGCCACACAATATTTCTGGGAACAACAAAAAGAAAATATTATCATAGCTCGTTTTGAAGTGGATGACACAGTTGCAGCAGGTTGCTCTTCTCTGCCTCCTTTTCCCCAAAGGTTTCATCACTTTACCCCATTTCTCGCCTTCTGTTTTTTTGATTAGACTGTTTGTTTTCACCTTCTTCCTTCTCCTCCTCCCTTTACGCCACACTTTCTTTCCCTCTGTCCTTTCCTACATATTAACTTCCTTGCTTCTTTCCTTCCTTCAGGTGTGTTCTAACTGGTTTCCTTTCCTTCTTCCTTTCCTTCCTTCTTGCTTACTCTCATCTTCTCTTTCTCCATCCTCTTTCCCCTTTTTCTTTTTTCCCTCTTCTCCTTCCTTCTTGCTTTATTTTTCATTTTCTTCTTTGTCTTAACGGCTTCATCAGTCTCCTTTGTTACTTATTCCTTTCACTTTTCACCTTCTTACTTCCATGTTTACTTCCATTCTTCTTCTTCTCTTCACCCCTGTCTCTTTCCCTCCTTGTCTCTGTTATCCCTCTTTTTTTATTTAAATATATTTTATCTCTTGTTTCCATTCTTCCTTCTCTTCCCCTGCATTTGTTTCCTCCCTCACTTCTTACCTCGTCCTTATTCCTCCTTTCTTTCCTACTCATTTAGTCTGTTTTCCTCCTTCCTCCTCTTTTCTTCTCTTTCTTTGTTCTCCCATCCTTAACTTGTTCCCACTTCTCCTTCTTATTGTATTCCCTTCTTCCCTTAGACTGCCCTTCCTCCCCCTCCTCCTGTCCTATGGTTATTGTGGAAGCACTGATGTGAAGCGAACAGGAAGCCGATAATATAATAGTGTAAGATGAAACTGTATTGATTCTTTGCAGGGAAATCAGGTTCGTCCAGCCTGCAGAGAATAGAGGAGAAATCAGAGTCGAAGAGCAGAGCAAACTGAGGAAATCAAATATGCACATGCAACAATTTCGGGGTGATAAGGGCACATTAAGATGAATATATGAATACAAAAAAATCTGACTTGCACTATAAGGAGAGGGGAACATATTCAATATCTTTGGTAATGTTTGCATCTTTGGAAAAATCTAAAATAAAGTTCTAAGACTTCTGCTGTAAAGTTACTTGTGGACACAAAAATAAAAAGGTTTCTGTCGCCAACAGTCTCCTTCACACTGCAGTGAACTGTAGATGAAGAGGAAAACCAAGAGGAGGACAGGGAGGAAATCAGGGTAGAGGAGGAGGAGGGCAGAGTTATATGGTTGGGAAATACATTTTTGGCTGTGAGAGGAAGAGATGGAGAGCTGGAGGTACAGACAGTTTTGTGTAATTGGTATTAGGCAGACTGTCAGGCAGGCAGCAGGTGGGAGGTGATGTATGGATGGAGGAGAAGTTAAAGAAGTGAACAGACACTGAGGAAGAGAAAGCAGGCTGAGCTCGGCTGCTATCGTTTCCAACGCGAGTCGATAATGATGCTAATGAGCAAGTGGTGATGCAATCTGAGGTGTCACGGAAGAGAGGAAATAACAGTTTGGTAATAAAAATATGTCAAAAAAATCAACCGTGCTGAGAAGTTGTGTTCATACACGACTCATTTATAGTAGGAAAAAAACAATGCCGAAGCCGGGATTTGAATTTTTACTCTCCCTGTTAACGCATTTAATTTGTCTTGCTGCAATATCTGCTTCTGAAAATATGCATTTCTAGATGTTTTTATAGTTCTGCTCAGGGAACTCGCATCACATTTAGCCTACAGAAACACAGCAGTCTTACGCATGCTGTTGACATGTTGACCTTTGCAATATATACAAAAATCTGTAGTATATAAGTGTTTAGTGTCTAGAAAGTGGACTCAACTGGTCCTGATGCAGACTGTGGAAATCATGAGGTTCATACTTCACCTCTGGGATGATGTTTGCCAAAGACCACCTTGACACTCCACAGTGCTACTGGGAAAAATATTTGTAGACTGATGAAACTAAGGTTGAAGTGTTTCACAGCAGTACAAATGGGAAAAAAAAAGAGAATTGTGAATCAACCTGAAAATATCATCCTAGTGGTGAAAAAACACCACTGGAGGGAGCATCATGATTTCAGGCTGCTTTGCTGCCTCAGGGCCTGGACAGCTCACCATGATGGAGGAGAGAATGAATTCCCAGGTTTATGAAGGTATCCGACAGGATAATTTCAGGGTGTCTGTCTGCAAGCTGAAGCTCAGTAGAAGGTGGGTGACAGCAGGACAGTGACCCTAATCACTGAAGTAAATCTAATACAGAATGGCCTTGGAGACACAGAATCTGCCCTTTGGCCCAACCAGAGCCCAGACCTCAGCCCAATGGAGATGCTGTGGAATGACATGAAGAGAGACGTTCACACAAGATATATAAAGAATATATCTGAGCTGAAGCAGTTCTGTGAAGATCAATGGTCCAAAGTTCCTCCTGGATGTGGTGCAGGTCTGATCCACAGATACAGGAAGAACTTATTGAGGTTCTTGCTCCCAAAGGTTTGTTTAATGGATGTGTTCAGTAAAGACATGAAAGATCCGGACTGTTAGTGTTTTATCAGCTTAGAAATATTGTGTCTGTTGATATTTTTGACTTTGGTGAAGATCAGATCACATTTCATGAAGTACTGGGAGAGTTTCAGCTGATTTCCTGCTGGATTTGTGTTGTGCTTCCTGCAGTCAGAGGACCATGAGCTGCGTGGTTGAACAACAGAGCTGTCATATCTCTCTCGCTCTCTATAAAACCATGGCTTTTCTTCACTCTAAATGTTGCATGTGTATGTCTGAATTAAAGCAGGACCTTATCAGAGCGCTCCCAGCCACAAGTGTTCCCATTGAAATGCAAGGCGTGATGTTTAATCAGTATAAGCGAGATCTGCGGCGGCCAGGCTAATCTCCATTTTAACATTTCACACAGTGCCTGCAGTTATGTGTCTTATTCCCCTCGTTCCTTCCTCTGAAATGACGAACAATAGCTCCTTTTTTCACAGCGATGAAGTGGCGGCAGAGAGGAGGCAGAGCATCGGTCGGCAGCGTTAACAGCAGCTAACAAACTTGACCTCGGCGGGTTCGTGCAAATTCACAGTTAGAGGGAATAATGGCAGCTGCAGCTAAAACACGACCCTCACTTGAACCTGCTCAATCCTGCCGAGGAAGAGGAGACGCCAGTCACACTCAGGTCTGTTCAAAGGGATGAAGATCATTATGCACCACACATGGACATTTAAATCACTGCATTAATTACGAATAGCTACGAATACACATTAAACAACCTCAGAATTGCCAGAGGTTTTCCAGTCGTGTGGCATGAGACAGCTTCTTGTTAGTTATTGTTATAATGTTCAGTGATGTCATGAAATTAATACAATGACATTAAAAAAAACTCATTCTTACAGTAGTAATAACGTTACATACGGTACTTTAATGCCATTTTAAACAGAAATAATCTGTCCTCTGTGAGGTCATAAAGGATGGCTGATCAGAGCAAACAGGTTGATACCAATAGGAGGGAATCTCTGCAGCCTCGAACAGTACCGGACCCCCCCGCCCCTCCTCAACCTTCCTGCTCCCTGGTGCCTCTGATGTTCGCGGCCTCTCTCCATCACTGTCTGCCCCAGGGCAGGCCGCTGAGGAGCCTGCTGAGGAGTGAAAACAGAGGAGGGGGAGGATAGAGGGATGAGGAGCTGGAAGCAGGGAGGGATGGATGGATGGATGGATGGATGGAGGGAGTGAGTTAGGGGGAGGATTTTTTTTTTGGGGGGGGGGGGGGGGGTTCCCCTCAGGGCCTCCAGAGGCTGCGCTTGTATCAATCACTCGACGGGAGGAGAGGGTGATTCTGACGGATGACATCCCCCAGCACAATGCCTCCTGCTCCCCCCCTCCCTCCGTCTCTCCCTCTGATCCCGCATGGATGAACTTCCCTCTTTCATCCCTCATTCTCTCCATCCATCCTCTCCATTTTTCTCTCCCCCTGGTCCTGCACGGATGGGCTGCACACCGACTCCTCTTTTCTCTGAGTGAGGTTCTTCTGACACTGTAAGGATTCCCTCCTCCCTGCCTCACTTCTGTTCTATCCTTCACCTCCTCCTTACTTCCTCCCCTTCTCTACTATTACTCCTATTGTATTACTATTACTACTATTATAATCCACTACTTCTCCTGAGCTGTCTCCTCCTCAGTTCACCTCCCTCTTTTCCTCCTTATATCCCTCTGCCTCTTCTTTGGTGCTCACTCCCACGCTGACATTTCCTTGAATTTCACCTACCTTTCCTTCCCTTTCTCTTCCCTACTCTTGCTACCGTCCCGTCCTCGTTCTTTACCCCTCCCTCTTCAATCCCTCTCATTTCCCTTACTATTTTTAATTCTTTTCTTACCACTTTTCCTTGTCTTTCCTTTCTTTTTCTCTCCTTTTATATCTCCTCTAACCTTTTCCATCACACGTTTGGCCTCATTTTAGATTGACAGTCTCCTTTCCTTACATCCCTCCTCCATCCTCCATTCATCACTGTTCTACTTTATAGTGTTTTCTTTTTACCCTTTTTCATAAACGACTACCTTTTCTTCCTTACTTCCTCATTTTTCATCAATGAACTCCTTCCTTCTTTTCTTTCTTTTCAACTTGTGCATCTTACGTTTTCAATTTCCTCTGTTGTTTTTTATCCCTACATCGCTTCTTCTTCTTCCCTTTTCTCTGTCTACAGATTTTTTTCCATTTTCTTACACATATATTTTTAAATCGTCACTCTTCTTCTTGTTCCTGCCCCCATAAAATACATAATTTCTTCTTTTGGTACCCTCTGCTCCCTTTTTGCTGCCCTGAATCCCTCCCTTAATCCTCCAGAAGACATCCCTGTTGGCCTCCTCAGTCTGTCCATCAGCTCCTGCCACCTCCAGAGTGTTTCCTGCCACACTGTTCTTTCTCCTTCTCTTCCTCCTCCTCAGTCCCAGCAGCTGTCAGGTGGCCTGGTGTTTCTGGCCAAAGTGGCTGCTTGGTATTGTGGTTCAGCTTTGCAGAGGAACCTGCAGGAGGTGAAGACCTGTCAAGACCAGCTCTAGGGAGGCACAAGGTGGAGCAAGGAGGTGCTAGGTGATGTGAGGAGAAGCTCGCTGAGTGAGAAGGGACACAGCAGCGGAGCAAAGGGCGAAGGAAAAAAGCCAAGTTATATTTTGGCTGACAGGAGGAGGGAGAGAGAGAGGGGTAAGGAATCAGACAAGAGGTTTAAGAGGTGGGAGGTGTAAAAGAGCAGAAAGAAGAGAGAGAGGACAAATGACAACAAGCAAAGGGGAGACAAAAGAGGAGAAACAGAACAAGAAGGAGCGTAAAAGAAAGTCATAAGACATGTGAAGAGAATGTGATATAAGAGAAGACGGAGAAGGAGAAGGGAGTAAATTAGTGATAAATTAAAAAGTGGTCGGTAGAGAAGAGGAGAAAAATGGAAGATAGAGGAGTGGAGAGGAGGAGGTGGAGGAAATCAGTAGGGAGGTGAAGCAGCAGTAAAACTCCAATCTTTCATCTCCCAATGACATTTCAGTGGTAATGATGAGACCAGCAGGAAGTCTCTACTCAGCAGGCCTCCTCCCTCCTCTGTTTCCTCCCCTCTTGGCTCCTCCCAGCTCCTCATGCCCTCTATTCGGTTCTTTGTTACTTTTCCTCTCCTGCCCCATTTTTTATTACCCTGTTCTTTCCTTCAGCCTTTTCTGCTCTTCTCCTTTTTGCTCCTTCACACATATATCTTCTCTCCCTTTTCCTCTTTTGTACACTCCTCTTCCTTTACGTTTTTCTTATTTCCCTTTATGGCATTTTCTGTCCCGGACACCTCTTTACACATTCTTCTGTTTTCTTCCATTAGCTTTGTTTTTCTTCTCTTCCTCCTCCTTTCTAAATAAATGTCTCTATCTTCCCATTCCCATCCTCCTCCTCTCCTCTCTTTTATTGGTTCCTCTCTTCCCCTGTTCCCTAACTCTCCTCTTCCTTCTTTTCTGTCCTATACTCCACTTGTCTTCTCTCTTTTCTCCTTTCACCATTCTCTTGTCCTATTTCCTTTTCTCTTGACTTTTCCTCCCTTGTTTCCTCTCCTCTTCATTTTTCTTTTTCCCTCCTCTCATCTCCTGTTTCCTTTTTCTTTACATCTATTCTCTCTCCTTTTCTACTCTCTCTCTACTCCCCACTCTCCTTTTTTGTTTACTCTCCTCCTTGTCTCCTGTCTTCACTTTGCTAGTCTTGCTCTCATTCTCTCCTCTCCTCTGATCATTCTTTTCCTCACATCTCATCCTTCTCTGATAATTCCTTGTCCTGATCCTTCTTCCTTCTCATGTTGTCCTCACTGTCCCTCTCCTCTCAGTCTCCCACTCCTCGTTTTCTAGTCTTCTGTCCTCTTCCCTCTTCCTGCCACCCACAGTAAAGACTGGTCCTCTTAACAACACAAATCGTCTCCTTTTAACACCTGCAAGGAGGGTTGTTGTAGCTCCCTTTCAGCTGCCAACTCAAACTCCATCTCCAAGGAAACGGGCATCATGATCATCACCCTTTGTCATCATCATCATCATTGAACTAATGATGCTAATTCATAACTAGCAGTGATTGGGGCCATACATCATCTGCAGTTTGACCTCAGAAGGTGAAGAGCCATGAGGTGCGACCCCAGCTGGTCCAGCCCACTCTGCTGACCTTCCAGACGGGCTGCTGCAGTGCTGAATGTCCAGCATGATAGTGGGGGGTGGGCGGATGCTCGTTAGCTGCTGGTATGGTGTTGGGCTGACCTTGGAGGAGCAGGAGGGATGAGTGAAGCCTGTTGTTTCTGAAGCACTATACTGGGTCAGTCAGTCTGATGGATCACACTGGAATTTTAGCCAGAGGGAGATTTTATTGTTCACTTTAAATCGTTAACTTTATCAATCAGATTTGACATCTGGAAAAACTTTCTGTTAATTATGAAAAACAGTAGATGCTTAAATGAGTAGCTACATGCCTCACATCTGTTATTAACCAATATACAAGGCTATGTATTATTGTTATAGATAATATATCTTGCAGGCAGTAAGATGACTCTTAATCTAAAACTTTATTTCTGATTTGGAAGCTTCTTCACCCTCTCAGGACTAAGTTCATTTGAGGAAATTAAAGGCGAAGGCATGGTGATATTTAATATTTTTCCTTACTGCCAACAAATCCCATGTGCAGACCTAAAACAACAACATGTTCATGGTAATGAAGGGAAATGTGTGCTTTTAATAGTTGTTGGACAATAGTGGAACTCTCTGCTCTATGGCACAGAGCAATAAGCTATATGATGCTTTCATACACAGAAATAAGTAGGATCAGAAAATAACAACACAACCAGCCGGTCAAGTTTGGTTGTACACATGTACGCTGTAGTAAAAAATACTTTACTGTAGTTAACAGGCATCAACACAGCACAATGTGTTAGCAATCTTAATCTTATTACAGTGACCTAATAATCTAGTTACTGCCAAAGCAAAGAGTTAGCATGTCACTATGGGTCCATAGCTGGAGGAGGTTGTCTGCTGATCACAGGTTCAGCATTTCAATCCCTAACTCCTCGTATCCTGGACAAGACACGGAACCTTACAGTAAATCTGCAGGGTCTTTGTAAACTGCATACATAGAATAAAAAAGCACATGTTCAGCAAGTTTATTTTTCAGGTTTTGATCTTTTTATTGAACATGTTAATATAAGAAAAAAACACATTTCACCAATATTATCCTTTAAAGCAAGAATATATACTGTATTATTAAAGGCTAGCAGACGTTTTTCTTGTACTGAGCTGATTTATTGGATGTTTGATGATGCTACAGGTCCTCAGACATCTACTTCTGAGGAAACTCTGGTCCTGTTGCTGCTTGCTGGTGTTAGTTCGATTTTTCTTCAAAATCTATTTCTAGTTTTCGGCTTCATCATTTCTCTCTGTGATAATGATAAACACAGTGATTGAATGCAAACTCTGAGATCCAGTCAACCAAACACAGACCAAATCCGTTTCATCATTACACATTCATCGTCTGTGCATTTTCTTTTTTTCTTTTCATCTGAATCCAGAAGCTGCCTCAGACTTTTAGCTGGAATGTGCACATTTTCTATGTGTGATGGTTAATTGGTGTTTATCTCCAGCAAGGTCAGAGAATCTTTTGTTCCAGAGGAGACAGTGAAGAGACAGGTCACCGTCTTTGTGTTGCTCTTCAGTCCGTCACAATGAGGAAAGAATTTAATTTTTCTCTTCCAATCTCTGCGAAAAAGAGAAACATTTGAAATGTTCTTGTCATTTCTTCTCATCTTAGACAGATGGACTGCTGAAGAACTGCATTAGTGGTTTCAGGCATACAGCAGTTTAGTCCACTGACTGTACACTTCACATTCCTGGTGAGTGTTTTCAGATTAGTCTGATTTTCAATGTTCCAGACAGCCACAGCGCCTCTTTGTTGCTGACCCATCAGCAATGAAATGTGGGAACCGTCAGCAGCTCTATACAACACGTTTCATATCTATAAGCCAGGATTCGTGTGAGGACAAGCGGAGGAAACCCAAAAAATGAAACTGGTATTCTGTAGCATCAAATGTAATTGTTATACTGTGTGTGGAACAAGGCTAGCTGTGTGTGTTGAAGTTGATTAAAGGGAACTAACAGAGGCTTTGCTTTAACTTCCAGCAGAGAAAACCAGCTCGCATCACTCACCTGTCTACAGCATACACAGGGGCATTTGGGGGGTGTCTGCGGGTGACAGTTCGGGCGACAAAATAACCTCAAATCAAAGATAAATGTATTAATTGAGTCAAAGGTTTCAACAACAGGTTTGTTTAGTTGATGATCCGTTTTTACAATTAATTTTGTCATTTTTCAAGCGAATTTTCAACCTTTCAATCAGTTCTATGATTTAGCTTACCAGACTATCCAGAGTTTTGGACTGTCAGCCAGGAAAACAAGACATTTGAATATTTCTGTTTTAGTATCTGATGAGGAGGGATTCTCCGACTGCTCATCTGCCCCCTCTAACTGGGAGAAAGTTGATTATTATATGACTTTCTAAATGTTCCATGTGCTGTGTGCTTTCCTGTATTTTTAGGCCTGATAATACACTGTGTTTTAATATGTGTTGATCTCTGTCTGTCTCGGTCTCTGGTTCAACTCTCTGGTCTGTGCCGTATTTGGTCAATTTCCTCTCACTCTGCTCGCACCGTTCAATCAGTTCAACTTATCTCACCTGTTCTCCTCCCTTCAAAAGCAGGTCTTCCAGCCCTTCACTCCAGCCAGATTCTCTGCCTACCTGCAATCAGGACAAGCGACTTTCTGGGATGCTATCAGACTGGAGCTTTGTGTTTGACCCTGTTTTGAAGAAAAAAACAAAACAAAACAAAACAAAACATTTTAACCTTTAATTGGCAAATTTGAGGTTCAAGATTTTCTTTTGGGTTTTCTTAGCAAGTTGCTCTCGATTTAACCTATAAATACCCTTGAAACTGAGATGACAGCAGATCTGGTCTGTTTTTAATTTGTATTTACTCAGATTGTCTTTGTTCTTGAAATATCAAAATTTGTTTGATTTGAATCATTTATTTGTGACAAATATGCAAAAAAGCATAACATCAGGAAGAGGGGACTGTACATCTCTAGAGAACATGGGTAAAGGAAGAGAACAGAAAGAAACGCACTGCTGATTCAGGAGACAAGCGATTTACAATTCAAACCTCAGCTGCTGCATTTCTGCCTGTTTCATCCATGCACTGTCTTTATTGTTTCTGTGGAAGATGAAGTCGGTCGCGGCGGTTTGGAGCAGCAAGTTGTTGTGGTGGAGTTTAGGTAAAGAGAACATGCAAAAACCAAAGAAAACACAACACCGAGCAGAAACGTATGAAGAAAACACAAACAGAGGATATATGTGCAGTGCACTGGTTTCTGTTTGTGGGCCTGTATTTCTTCAGTAAGACTGTGTGATGAGAATCCACGCATGCACATGTCCACACAGATACACACTCAGCCTGAATACTCTGGTGAATCTGCAGTCTGTGCCTTTTTCTTGTGCAGTGAAATATTCGTATTCCCTGTGACAACGGAGGGCGGTGGCAGAATTTACCTCCACATCCACATCTGAGCGTCTCAGCTTCCAAACCTCCACCCGCCACCACCGCCCGCTGAGCCTGGAAATCTGCTCTAATAAGCAGAGCTGGCTGCTGAGGCGCTACTCCGTAAATATTACTCAGTAAATATTACGCTTACCAATCAAAGACGTCACCAGTTTCAATAAAAGTCCCTCTAAATATCAGACTGGAGGCTGCTTGCCATTATTCATTCTCCTCATAATTAGTCTTTATTCTTTCACAGCCGCCCAACAAGCTGACACTCTGTGGCTAAAAGTTTCCTCTCTGCTGTGATGAAAAATGTTTGGAAAGTTTCTTTTCCTGTGGCTGGAAGTTTAAAAAAAAATAATTATTTATTTATTTATTTCCCCCGCTCTGCTTTTGAGATTTGTAGCCTGAACCCAACTGGGTTTGTTCTCATTTAATTCCCCAGGACTTTATCATGTGGTTGTTTGTTCGCTTGTTAGTCATGTGTTCTTATTGTCAACAAATCTCATGTTCACACCAACAATACATGTTTCCTACTAACAAGTATTGTGTGTGTGTGTGTATCAAAGCCTTACACCTCGGTGCCATACAGCTCCATTGTTCTCCAAAAACTATTAAAAACACATCAGTGAACCAAACTGTTACATGTTCTTGCGTTACCCTGTATGCTATACTGCTACCTCAAATACTCACTAGGGCACCAAATGTGGATTAATCCGCCACTGAAAATAGTCCCCAACAAACACACAATTTCCTGCTTGTTTACATCTTCAGTAGGAATCTGTGGTCTGTGGTACAGACAGAGTAGAGTAATCAGAAAGTATCTGACTACTTCATCCTGCGGAGGAAGCAAAGTGACTGAATGTGACTTTTGCTGAGCAGCGTTGGTGTGTGTGTGCCTATGTCCACCATCTCCATAATGGATTGTGACTACTTGATTCACATTTCCTGAGAGCTGCTAATTGGACCAGAATGGTGAAGTGGTTTTATGAGTGTATTCATCATGTGTGTTTGTGTACAGTTAATGGATATGTGAATGCACCACGTGCCAAGTTTCTTTCAGACAGACACACTCCTGGTCAGATAGACAAGATTTTTTTTTATGTCATTTTCCAAACACAGATGGTTCAAATCACATTGGTCAATGTGTATTTTCGTATCTAACATGTTTTGGTACAAGTCACACAAAGGCTGGCTGCTGTGTGGTTTGTTTGTGGTGTGGAAGCAAAGCAGACTAACCGCAGGATTTTATGATATTTGTGTGATCTTAGAATATTTCCAAAAGCTAAACTATTATTCGGACAGTCAAGGGAACTGTCACAATAAGGATCATTTGGTGACCATGTGGTAACATACTGTACTGTATGTGCATTAGCCCTTGAGTATGTCAAGAAAGCAAAAAGGAGTCGAGCCGTACTGTAATTTGGCAGTTCTTTCAAAAAAAGTTAGCCAGTTATATCAATCGGACAGGAAATAAACTTCCACCACCCACGATAACATGGGTCAAACAGCCTCTTTGCCTGTCTGTCACTTTTTTATGAGACCATTCCAGTCCTGACAACGTCCAGTTAAAGTCTAAACTAATAATACCCATCATCAATCATTTCTTCATGAGCTCTTTGTGTCACCAGGCAAGATCAATGAACACATTAATACAAGATTTTCCATGGTCTACTGGCAGAGCTTATAACTGATCGTCCTTACTGTCAGTCTGGGTATTTGAAAAGTTCCAGAATGCATGTTAAAAACTAAGAGTGTCCACTAATCATCAGATTGAATGCTTGATCTTGATGCTGATTGGTGCAGCTCTCCAATAAAGACAAGCCAATTCTGCTGCTACCTTCTACTCAGATTCACCTGAGCCGTCACTCAGGGCAGCGGTGATTTTGTTTGAGCAGCTCGCCTCTGTGCCTTTCGTTCTGGAACTACCTGGGCCTGGGTGAGGTTACCTTACCAATAAACCTCCAGGTTCGGAGTTCTCTTCATGTTCATTCATTTCCTTCCCTCCACTTTGAGCTGGTTTGTAACAGTGTCATATTTCCCCCCGGTGCAAACCAAACAAACAGGTGTGAAACCAAAGTGTAGCTGTCGAACCAACACACAAACATGCATGACATCTTTTGATGATAGGATCTGAATCCTTAAAGGGTTTCTGCCTGCAGGTGTCAGGGTTCCTGTAGGAACTGAGTGCAGTTTATTTTTCACACCTGTGCGCTGACATCAGCCTCACCTGACTGAGATGCTCTGTTTTCCTCCCCTCGCCTCGCCACCTCTCTGCTCACCCACACTGTTTGCTCTGTCTGTGTGAAGCCTCTGTAACGAGCTTGGTGGCTATTAGCCAAATGGCTGTAATATTACTCCCCTCAGACTCCACAGTCACTTTGCTCCTCATGTTGGCAATCTGTCTGAATGTGTTCTCTGTTATTGCCTCTGCTGTCCCCCGCCAGCAGACATTATTAGATGTTCTTTTTTTCTCCCTCTGTTTTTGCATAACAGGCGAAAGCCGACCCGCTAATATGCTGCTGCTTTTGTTCAGAGCGGCAGTGAGGCGATGAGAGCCAGCAGGTAAAACGTCCTGTCCCATCCACTCGGGAGAACGAGCTCATGTCTCACACCTTCAGCATTCCTGACGAACATGAAGAATAAAGTAACTGGCACTGGAAAACACATAAGTTATTCATAATACATTAACTGATACATTTCAATAACATTTTTTTTTTACATTTTAATACAGCTTACTGTGGAGGGAGGTGGAATTCAAGTGCTTCACACAAATATACATGAAGTATATTTTAGAATGAAGTCAATGTATTATTAAAGAGATGCTCATTTTACACACAAAGTTAAGTTTAGTTACTACTGCTCAGCCTGTGAAAACTGCTGTATATCATCTTTGACTGTGGAGATGTTTTCTCAAACCTGTGAGCTCATCAACATTATAGTACCAATCAGATACTGTGCTAAATATAGGGTACACACTAAAAGTGTGGATCCCTCAACATCTGCTGCTTTGACTAAACCTTTAATGCCCCTTAGAAAACCCAGCACAATGCAAATACTAAATCTTTCTTGGTGTTGCTCAGCAGGGTGCTGATCAAATTCTTCATCATGTAAAAGTCACCATGTGACTGAGACAAAACTAAGTTCTTATAGTGATCAAAGAATGTTATATTTTATAAATACAAGATTTTTACTTATACAACAGTTACAGTACTACATCTCACACTGAATGTAAAATATGAAATTTCTAAGACCAAAGCTGCCGTGACACTAATGTGACTATAATACTACTAATAATATTAATAACTTTTATTTGTAGTGCACTTTACATTTCAAATTTAAATGTCAAAGTGCTTAGCTAAGCTAAAAGAAGCCAAAAGAAGCTAAGCTCATTTAAAAATGAAATCAACATTAAACTATGCTATATATCACCACTTTTCAAAAATGTAATTTTCCCCCAATAACAGTAGTAGTAACTTAAAACTGGGCTGAACTGGGTAGAAAAAAAGTAGCATTTTAAAGGTAGAAATAATGAAAACAAGATCACAGTCGCAATGTAATGGCAACAGATTTCAGTTGTCCTTGTTCCCTCAGATCCTGCTGGTTTTTCACTTTTTTATATTAATTTAGCTAAACCAGCAGTAAGAGGGGGGCTCAGAGTTCTTTACCAAACTCTACTTTTCTCACAAGATGAGATTTCTTCCCCCAAGACAACAGGTAAGACTGGAGTTTGTATCAGAAAATGTGAAACTCTAAAACGTGAAAATGGAGGCAGTTTGTTGAGCATCTCCAGACAGCAGGAGGCTCCTGGCTCCAGTCATGTGAACAACAAGTATTAAACTGTAACTTTAACAGCCTCAGGTAGACAAATGTGATATGTTAGAACGCATGAAACGGGTCAGAGGTAAATGTTACAGTAGAAGAAAGAAACTCTACCCTGAGTCGAGCCTCTCAGGCTGCACACACTTCACCTACTGTGACCAGCTCGACCACAGCTCTCAAGTGGCTTTATCAAAGACAGGTGGAGTTTGTATCAAGTCGCAGTCAGACATACAGTACCAAAAAAATTTCCACTGTGTGATGTAAGCCAATTAATAAATGATGGTGTAGGAGCTGGAGTTTGTACAGGTTTGTAGTAATGAACGGTCTGAGCAGCGACAGCGCACACAGCTTGTTAAGTCCCTGAGGGAAAAATGTGTCGGTCAGTTACTACCTGTGCTTCCTACAGCTAACTGATGGTGTAACACTTTCATTTATATGACAGTTAGTTTAGTAACATAGAGAGTTCAACAGATTTAGTCATTTCATACTTTAGAGAATGAGCATAAGGCGACTCCCTCTTGACTGAACGTACCAGCGTAAACCTCATTTGTTTACTCTCAGAAATATTTTTTGTACGAGAAAATTTTTCCATGTGTCTTGTGGCATCATAAAATGGGACAAGTTAACATATTGAAAGTAAAACTTAGATTGTACCAGCAAGATTTCAAGATTCTTCAGACCATGTTGCATCCATTTGTGGGGAAGTTTAGGTTCACTTTTATACTTGAATGAAATCTCTATGAGAGAGGTCACGTCACAGACACACAAAAAAGAACATCCATGCTGGTATTTTTTTTACCGCTGTGCTTTACTGTAACTTCTCCAGTGTAAATGTGTCACAGCCTTCGGACTTTTACAGTTCGTCACCTGCAGGCAGGACAAAAGTTAAACTGTGTGTCTACTGGCTGCTGAGGTTCAGAGTTGCACAGAAACTTTACAGATTTCTGGAGATTTGAAATCTTTCTTTTCTGAGGAGTTTGAGATGAGAGATGAGGAGTCCTGGCTGAAGGTAACACACGCACACACTGCAAACAGTGAAGCTCATATTGTTTCATATCAGCAGAGAGGAGAAAACTAATTTCTCGTCTTTCCCCCTCCAACAGTTATTGGATGAATTCTCTGTGAGGAATTCTGCTGAAGCCTCCGACTCATCTCACTGAAGAAAAATCAACTGCCCGAACACCACACCCAGTGTGTGTGTGTGTGTGTGTGTGTTCATAGACACACGTTTGCTTCTATTTTTGGGAGCACCAGCACGACTTGAGACCTGAGCAGTGGAGACATTCTCACAAAGTGAGCACCTTTCAGGAAGATGAAGAAAACTGTATTCATCCCGGAGGAAACTGCTTACATCACGACTGCACATCACACAAAGACACAAAAACATCACACAAAGACACAAAACAAAGTACCAGATACAGTATAAGTACCAGAAATAAGTAAATTGCACATGTTGATAAAAAGTAAGATTTGAGCTATATGGAAAAATAGGAATATATTGAAAAATAGAATATAGAATATATTGCACATTATTCTAATAATTATATTGCACATGTTAATAGAATCAAGTAATACTTGAGCTGTATGCAAAGTAAAATATACAGTGAAGGGAGGACATTTTTGGGACAGGGGATGTGTGTCTCTTGTAAAGTGTGAGTCAGAAAAAAGTCAGTCTTGGAATAATTAGGTTTTTAAGTGTTAGCAGTGTTGGTCTGTCAGTCCACCAGTTTGTTCCAGACTGAAATTCCCCAACAACTTATGGATGGGTTGCCATGAAATGTGATGCACGTGTCCACTGAATTATCATCACTTTGATGAACCTCAGACTTTCCACTATGCATCATTTGACAATTGTTGTTAACTATTTGATTTCCATATAATTGTGAATAGGAATTTCTGTCCTTCTGTCCTTTCTGTCACAATGAACTCGAATATCTTTGGCGATTCTCTAAAATCTTGATGCATTGATGGTACCAGAGTCAAAATGTCAAAGACTTTGGTTTTAATGGTTTATTGTTTTGAGTGAGTGTTCATTGTGATATTAATACTGGAACTAAATTCTGAGTGAGAGTGAGGTACATGACTACATGGAGGGTGAGTGCTTTGATTCCCAGTCCCAGCAGGCTGCATGTCGAGGTGTCCTTGGACAAGACACCAATACCCTGAACCCTTGGCGCCTCACAGGGGCTGCCTGTCCACAAAGAATTTCCCAAAGGGGATCAATAAAGTATCAATAATTATTATTATATATAATATATATATATAATAATAATTATTATTACATTATTATTGGCTGTACCCTTGTAATTTCATTTCATTCTCATTTTTATAATACCAGAGTCTCCCTTCACCTGCAGCTGATGTTAAAGATATTTTACTTTTTCCTCATTGTTAGTTAGTTGTCATCAGCACCACGATGTTGGAGCAGGGAGCTTCAGGTTGTGGAGTGTTAAACCCCCTGTGGTCCGTCTGGAGGACGGAGCAGAAATTAAAGTCTCACTAATTAGCGAGCGATAAAAATAGTCATGAAAACGGTCAGATCTGGATCACAGTTTGCACTTCAGCCTCCGTTCCGACATCACTGAGCTGCTTTCTGCATGTGCTTCAGTTAGAAGTCAAAACAAATTAATGCAAAAAAAAAAAGACATCGCACACAGAGTCAATGAGGTTAATATGGATGTTTATCTAAAACTGTCCTGTGTGATATCACAAACACAGTCTCCTTTGCAGGTTTTAACATTTGCATTTATTTCCATTTGTTGGCAGAAACAAGGCTGTTTTCTGTCTGTTGTTATTTCTAATTATCCCTCAAATACTCAGATAATGTTGGATTGGCAGGGAGAGTGGAAATTAAGGTCAACAAGTCACTCCAGTCTGCTTCATTTGTGTCTGTAGTTGGTGCTGCCGTATTGTGTTGTACTCAGAAATCTGTTATTTTAGTCACCCTCACTGATATCAATTAGAGTGACATAATATTAGAAGCTCTCAGCTACCTCTCAGTATAACCATTTAACTGATGGAAAAACAAAACAAAGAACACACTTTCACATCAGGTTTGGAAAAATGGAACCTGCCATTAAAATTCACCTGCTCGTTCATTGTGCGGAAACTTAGGTTTTAAATATTTTCATTTGATCATTAAAAAAAGTTATTTTAAAAAGGGAAACAGAAGTGGAAGTCAAAACATTCTGCACAGGAATCAGCAAAATTATACTGTATTCAACTTTATATTAAATATACTGTGTAATTGTTAGGATTCACATAGAGTTTTAAATGCATCAGACTGAATAATATGACAAATTGAATCATTATATTGGTGTTAAACTATAGTTTCAGGCAAAATATTGGATAAATCTTAACATAACCTCTTTACTTTACTTGGCAGACGCTTTTATCCAAAGCGACTTACAAGGGGAAGACGGTCTGATGCTTATCCCATTGAGCTACCAGGCTGCCAAAAAAAAAGAAAAGCAAAAGTATACCAGGTGTGTCCTTGAGCAAGACACACTAAGCGCTAGCTCCCCGAGCGCCGCCTGTGGCTGCCCACTGCTCCCCCCAGGGGGATGGGTTAAATGCAGAAGTCAAATTTCGTTGTAAAATGTGATCAATGACAATAAAGCTGATTATCCTTATTTTATCAGAATCAGAAAACTGTATTCATCCCGGAGGAAACTGCTTACATCACGACTGCACAATCACACAAAGACACAAAACAAAGTACCAGATACAGTATAAGTACCAGAAATAAGTAAATTGCACATGTTGATAAAAAGTAAGATTTGAGCTATATGGAAAAATAGGAATATATTGAAAAATAGAATATAGAATATATTGCACATTATTCTAATAACTATATTGCACATGTTAATAGAATCAAGTAATACTTGAGCTGTATGCAAAGTAAAATATACAGTAAAATATACAGTATCCTAGGTAATTCTATTGCACATGATGATAAAAATCAAGTAGGACATTGCACATTAGTAGCCTTTGTTATTGCCAGATATTGTGGTAGCAGTAAGTTATTGTGCACATTATTGTGAGGATGAGTGACGGAGGGAGCAGATATTTTGAGCAGAGATCAAACTCCCCTCCCACTTTCAGATGTTTTAGCTTGTTGTAAGAGAGATATTTGTGAATGTAAAGTTTGGGTGAATGGGAAATGTCGACTTTTTGCAGTGTTCGTTTTGCTCTTCTCTCAAGGGGATTTAAAGATAAAACATCGTCATCATCTGCATCAAACTGACTGAAGGGTCTGCAGAGACTTCTTGTCAACAGATTAGAAATCACTCCAAAAGAATTGTCCTCATCATTAATATGTGCATAACATGAAGAAGCCAGCAATGCTGCCACAATGAGGCTGTTTCATCTTCAGCTGAGTGTGACTGATGAATATTCAAATCTCGGCTTTAAACGATACACACTGAGCCTCTTAGCTAAATCAGCACTCGCTCCTTTATTAACATACTGGAATTTGTAATTATGCCCCGTCGCATGTTAGCTTTGCGCAACGCTACTACAGAAGATACGACAAAAGGAGAAGGACTGATGTTATGTGTGATTAGAAAAGGAAGAGCAAATTTCCATTTATATGAGAAGCAGCTGAGAGGCAGGGAGCTCGCTGTAAATACACTGCAAAAAGTTGGTTCACTGTTCTGCATCTTTCAGCTCCAGTGTGGCACAGTGCAAATAAAATAGAAAGAGTTTTCAGAAAGATGTTTTCTCATGTTGAAATCAGCCAGAGACATGCCTGTTCTGAAAACTCCTCCATACAGTATCAGTGGGCTCCAACCATTTTGGCTCGTGACCATCAAACAACTGTGGACTGGATGAACAGTGCCTCATCTCCAACACCGCTGTTTTGTAAACATTATTTCAATTATTACATTATTACATAAGGAAAGTCACAAAAAAACAGGAGAAAGTCAAAAAGACAGAAGCAGGTACCAAAGTATTTGCTTTTGTTCTGGTATTCTGTTCATAATCTCACAATTCTGCCAATTATTCTTGCAACCCCAGAGGTCATGCACACAGGAGCATACATCTGACACTCTGACACATTATGTTTACTCGCTTCTGTTTTACGGTTGTAGAACTGGTTAATTATTTACAAGCCACAGAAATTGACGTGGAAATGCCCTGTTTGCATATTGATACTTGTGCCTCTTCAACTACTCATTAGACCCATCAATGAGAAAAAGGCAGTTTCATTGATTCATTGATCGTGTTGCACTGGTGAGTTTGTCCAACAGCAACAGCTCTTCTAACATACAGTCATTACACATTAGTAGCATCTATGCTGCTAATTCACCTGTACATGTCAACCAGTAAAATGGATCAACTCTCATAATGACAAACCTTACAAAGTGTTTTTACAATTGATGTCACATATTAAAAAAATTAATTAACTGCTGATTTTCAACATGCAACAGTACACTTAAAATGTTCTTCATGTACAAATTAGTTTCTTATCCACTTTTATATAATTTCAAACATTAAACAATTAAACTTTACACAACCTGCATGAAGCTACAGCAACTGCACAAAATCTGAACAAACAAAAATAAAACTTAATAAATAAATAAAAGGACTTAATGTGTAAATATGACACAGATTTTTTTTACAGTGTGCAGCAAATGGAGGCTACTGAAGATCTGTGGACTGAAGAGATTATCTGGATTTATCAGCTTTGGCCATTTTGCCAGAGATTTTCATTTTTCCCCCTGTCGCTTAGATGCAAAACAAACCTGCATGAATAAAATTAAACAGTCCTCTTTACAAATGAAAGATGACTGGATCAGATTTACCTTTGTGATAGCGGCGGTAAAGAGGATTTGGTTGGAGTGGAGTCCGCACGGTGCCCACATGTTTTTCACTGTCACCGGAAACACAGAAAAGTGGAGATCTCCAAACAAACATCATGAAGCAGGAAGATAAGATGGAAACACTGAGAGCAGAGAGAGCAGAGCAGAGGATTAAAGAGATTAAACACTGAAGTCAAACTGTCAGAGCTGCGTGACGTCTGCACACAAACAGACCTGTGCTCCAACTTCATACAAGCCACAGAAGAGCCTCCACATAAACTAAATGCCATCAGAAAATAACCTACAGTACAATTACAAGTACAAATAATAATAATTATAAACAACAAATCCCCCAAAAGTAGAGTGATACAAAAGGTGATAGATACATGCAGTTGCTCTGATAAGAACCACTGCTGCTTCTTTGTGTTGGAAGGAACCAGTTTGAGCGGTTTTGGCAATCTGATGAGAACTTCTCCCTGTGGAGCTTTTTCTGGACACGTCCAACTGGGAGGAGACTCAGAACACACTGGAGGGATTAGATATTCCATCTGGACTGGGAACGCCTCAGGATCCCCCAGGAGGAACTGGGAGACGTCTGGAGAGAAGGATGACTGGGATACTTTGTTTAGCCTGCTGCTAACACGACCCAGGTTAATGCCGCCTGTCATGCGCTTTTAACACATTCTTTAACCAGATGGAGGCGCTAGTGGGACGTTTTGTGATTTGCCAGTTTGTTCAAAACTCAGATATTGGATGGACACAATGAATGTTCAACGTCCATGTTGGCCACAGGATTCTATTGTAGTAAAACACTGTTGAAAAAGACTTGCAGAATCTTTGGTCTTCACTGATCACAACCTACTCATCTTCTCTTTATGTGTGTATAATCCCAACCAGAGGCCTGTACTTTGGGCTTCATTAGTGCAGGAGTTCAACATGGAAATGAAGTATAAAAGAGGTCACAAAGACCTTTACTGATTGTGTGTTATTGTATTAACTTCTGTCAGTTTAACTCACTTTAACAAATAGCTCCGTGCTCCTCCACTGCCGTGATTAGTTCATGCAGCTGTGGGTATCTCACAGATTGGACCATCATATCCGCTCTTGCCTCCTCTCATTACCTGCTCAATCCACCATCACTCCGGAGTTCACTTTGTATCGTGTGTTAATTATAAAAGCAGCACAGGGTAGACTGTTGTGCAGCTGTGATGTAATAAGAGCACCTTATTAAATTGTTCTTCTTTCCATCACTTTGATGGCTTTGACCCTGATCTTGCTGTTAGTTAACATCGACTTTGTTGTCGATCCAGACTACTTTTAAGACTGATGCAAACTTAGGGCACAGCTCTAGATTTCTTTAATCACTTAGCATCTTCACAGGGATTTTGAATGAAGAAAATGCAGGACTGTTCCTTTTCTGCCCATGTTTCTAACTTGCAGGGGTTTATTTCCCTATGCACCTGTCCACCAGGTGTGTAAGATGATATTCACGAGTTAACGTGAGAATTCTTCTTGTTATAATTTGAAGAAAGAAGGAGAAAAGCAGCTCTCTGAAAGTCGGTGGCAGTGTTTATTTTCATAGATTTTTAAAGAAAATTCCAGTCACTTTTTTTTTATTTGTAGAATAAGGAAGAAACATTTCTTCAGGCATAAATGAGAGTTAATTAAATCCTTAGTTTGTCTGAAAACTTTAGAAAAATTAGGAAATGTATTTTTGTTTCCACTGGACAGCAACAAGATGTAAACAGTGTTTTCATATTTATCTGCATTAGTGGGAACAAGCAACACGGAGCAGTGGACTGAAGCTGCAGACGTGAGGAGTGTGTGAGTCCAACTGGATGTGGTGGATGTTGTGTGTGTGTGTGTGTGTGTGTACTGTACAGGGAACATGAAACATAGTGTGTGCTGTTGTGTGTATTTTGTGTGCGTGTGTGATCTGTAGACACTGTTTCTGTCTTCCTTCCATTTCAGCCCTGCAGGCGTTGCCCTGGGTGTGCAACCTCTGCCCAACCACACACGTGTGTGCACACATACACACAGTGTGTAGTGTGGATTTTTTTTTTCTTTTCAGGTAGCATCCTCCAAGTTTCTTTCCAGAAGCCACTTTGTATAAACTGGACCAGAACCTTCATCTTAATTAAAATATTAGGATGAAATTTGAACTGGCTTTTGTGTTTATAGCTTAATTGCCTTCGTCCAATCAGAATAACTAAAAACTAATCCTAATTTAAATGTTAATCACATACTTTCAGTCTCTACAAGAGTGCTGTTGCAATGCTCCTTTATCCACCTGTCTCTACTATATTTGACAGTTGTTTTTTTCTCTATTGCATCCATGAACTCCTGTAATTCCTCCAAGTCCTCCAGGATAATCAGAATGAGTGCTGTTCTGAAAACGTCCTGTGTTTTGGAAGTGTTCGGTTTATGCAGATAGATGCATAATTGTTTGCCAGTTGTTGTTTTTCGCTTGTGTATTATTCCACAGTGAGCATGTCTTCCAGATTAATCTGTTGTATGTGCACGTACTTGGCAGAAGACTCATTCTGCCTGTGAATTTCTTGGCTGACAAACAGTGGTTTGCAGCTTCCTCACACTGTACTATAAGTCAGATTATTGACAGCAGCCTCTTCCTCTTTAGTTTCTGCTGTGCCTGTGCCTTCTGCTGTGCAGAAAAAACAACTGCCCATTTTCTCTGTACTCTGAAATAAAAATTCTAAATTCAGTCCCTTTTGACACAGTAAACACAGTGTGCCACACAAACACACCTGGAATGACAAAACTGTCTGCAAATTATATTTTTAATAACTGTGGAAAGTTGTAAAACACTGACCCAAAATCAACCTGTAAAACACAAGATTTGTTTTTGTCCTGAAACTTGTAATAGTACCTCAGTTATACTCAGCCGATTCAGTTTGTTCCAACGCATGATGTACAGAAAAGCTCACATGAGCTCCTATGAGTGGAGACCTTGACTTTCTGTTAAACCATAAACTGTTTTTCTCCTACAAATGTCTTTGTTTCTGTGGTGTTAAAGAGAACGGAACAAGCCAGTGTTTAAGGTAACACGTAAGTTGTTCGTTGTAGCACAGCTCACTACCGGCTTTGCCAATTAGCGTGCAAACTTCATATTAATATCCCTGCCACTAGTGTAATCAGCCCCATATCACTCGATAAACATTTTCACTAATGCCATAATTGATTAGATTATGAACAGTCTGAAAGGATCACGTGTTTCACTGAAGTGCTAAGATATTCAGATAGAAGAGCTGGCTGTTGAATGAGGAGCTCTAATGAGGGAGTGGTCAATGCCCAAATCTAAAAATGTAAGAAAAAATCCTCAAATGAATGAAAAACATGTATTTCAAGGAATCAACATGAGATGTAAGTATCCTCCAATTCCTGTATCACCAGCAGCTTTTTCCTTTTTACCTGCAGCCTAACACTGGCTCGCCGATGGACAGCAAATCTCCAAGTAGCACAGAAATAAAGGAAGAAAAAAGTTAATTAAAAGCAGTGCAGTGAGCTTAAAGGTGAACATTGAAAAAGGGGGAGAAGGAGAGGGGGAGGTTGGGGATGTGGGGGATGTAGGGGAGGAGAGGGGGCTCAGATAATGAAAATAGTCACTGAACTTGATTTCCTTAATCACTGCATGTCCCTCTTTCTGTTAATTGAAGATAATTATAGGATTTTAATTTTCTTATGTAGGTTAAAGAGGAGAGTGAGAAGTCAGAGCAGATGGAATAACTGAGGCAGATGAAGACGAAGAGGCCAGCGAAGTCTATTAGTGATTTACATATGCTCAACAATGGCCTCGCTGATCTGACGACATTTAGTTTGAAATAACATTTGACCATGTTAATGTTGATGTTGCATGACAAAGAGAAAAAAGTCTAAAATAATTTTTTTTAATCACATTGATTTTTAAATCAAAATTCTTATTTTGGCAAAATTAACATCGCACACAACCAAAAAATATTCTTAGTGTTAAGTTTCAGATGTATGTGGTGTGATGGAGGAAAAAAAATCAGTTACCTTCATCAGTGTGAAGTAGTCCTTCAGTTTCATGGCCGAGTCCTTCTGACACAATGAGTGTCGGTCAACTGGTGCTCAAAGTGGTTACCTGTTGTCAGAGGTGTGTGTAAACACCATCAAGTTTGACCACCACCAAAATCAAATAAATGAATATGTTCATTTTAGACATTTTAGTGGGTCATAAATTTTATTTGAAATTTGTCAGAAGCAACTATACAACTGACTGCTCACTGAAACTGCAGATTATACATGTAAACAACTATTAATGTGTGTGTGCGTGTGTGTGTGTGTGTGTGTGTGTGTATGCGCATTAATAAAATGGGCAATTCCAAAAATATATTCTATAAACTGTGAAACCTTTTTATGATGTTGAACCTGACAATACCACACACACATATTACAGGGTTGACAGTATGTACTTAAAGAGTTTTTATTTTATTTCCGATGTTTAACAGGCAGATAAGAAAGAAGAGGAGCAAATACTAATCAATATATGAATAATCATAACAATATATACAGATTTCCTTCTTCTACGGTGGTTTTACTGAGATCCATAAATGTATTTCAGAATTTAGTTTAAAATTGCTGACAGAGTTATGGTGCTGGCAAATATTTTTTGAGGACACAGATCGCTCACTGGTAGAAGATTTAAAGAGAGATTAAATTATGATGATGGGCTACAGTAATAAGTAAACTGTAGAAAACATGTATTTTGCAGTACAGATGTGTGAAGAGTTCTCATCCAAAGAACTAGGATCAAACAGACTGTGTTGACTTCCCTGATTTAAAAGCTTTCTTTCCCACTTTCAGGGCCGCTGACTGAACTAATGGCACAAAGCACAACAGTCGACAGAAGATAAATGTTTGAAATGGCTTTCTGATATGTGTAATATCTGAGTGGTTTGGGACAAAGTGGATGTGTGAAAGAGGTAAAAAGAAGTGGCTGCAGCTTTAATATGTGTCTGTATACGGAGTGTGAGCAGTGAATAATGCCTAGTGTTGCCTCTCCATTACCTCAGAAATATGAAGAAGACATGAGTATTTGTCTTGGAAATAGACGGAGGTGTTTGGCAGAGTAGAATCAGCCTTTTGTATCAGAGAAAATGGTGTGGGTTCGGTCAAATGTAGACATTATGAAAAACTGACCATTTTTCTTTGGCGTCCCTGCAGGGAAGAAGGCATGTCAGAAAAAGGTCTGCGCGTCCAGTAATTTGAGTTTATTTATGTGATGCGTGTCGGCGAGGAGAAAGCAGAGCGGCGCCACAAAGCACTGATTGATCTTTCAGAGGCAATCACGACGAGCAGTGAGCAGAAAATAGGCCGGCGGCGTCTGACGGCCTCGTCTGTGAGTGCCATTACCTGACACTGGTGGACAGTCGGAGAGCGCGACCTGACCTGTGACGTAACGTTTTTACCTTCAGAAACAGGAGAGTGACGTGATGTCCATGATTAATGAAGACACGCATAGAGGTCCAACTACTGCTGTATGAATTTATTACAGACATTTTGGACCAAATGGGTTTTTAGCCTCAACATTTATTCTGTGAGGGAGATGAAGTGATTTTAATGTTACCTGCACTGTTTAGTTGTCTTGCGTACATTTAATTTATATGACAACTACACATTATTGAATATATCATTAACATGTAGAATGATAAAAATCATCTCAGAAAACATATGTATACATGTGAATCAGGCTTCACATTTGGATCACAAATTTATACGAATACATGATAAATAAATAAAAAACACTGAATGAAGACAATTTCTCAACATTGAAAGTTATGTGTTCAAGTATGTTGTTTCACATGATCCACCATGCCAAACCTATAGCAGTGAAACCTCACCTTTGACAGACTAAAACAGGATTTCAACATTTTTAGTTGCTAACTGATTTTATTGACAATCAAATTTGCTGTCATTTTATTTGTAATTAATTAATTATTGGTTCTGTATTTCAGCACTACTGTCATTATCATACAGGTAACAACATCTACAGTCAGTAAGTCAATATGCACTGTACATTTTTTTAATATTAGTTTAATACATCAGTTAAGGATTTTAATTTTTAATTTTGCTTGTATTGTTACTGAACAGTGTTGTGCATGAACGTGACAAAAGAACGCTGTTCACGGAACTAACAAATGTTTTGGAAGCACTAAGAGACGACTAATCCTTAAAAATCACAAAACCCTCCCAACTATCCACATACAGTATCTCTAAGTGAGGTTTTGATGTCTTAGAAATTAACATGACCACTCTTTCCTTCACTTTGTGGGGATCTGTTAACTTACTGTGAAGTATGAACATGAAATTTTAATCTCTTTTGAAGTGTGAACCTGCACAACACTGCCACCAAGACATTTGATAATTAACAGAAATGACAAGTTGCAAGTCATTGAAAATTAACGTTTAAATAAAACATTCTCCAAGATTTTTTATTATTTTCTGCCAAAATATCAGATTTTGTAGTAGACTATCTCACCTAAACTCAACCACACACCTTTCATCTTGGGAGTAGAACTGGGCTTTTCACGCCCGTCGTCCAGCCACCATTCATTCATTCATAAAATAAGTTGCGTCACAACATAATCCATCCAGTTACTTTACATCCACTATGCTGCGTTATGTTTTCAGTTTATTTGTTTAGCAAAGTAAGTTTTAGGCGTCAGCGTTTCTTCTCCATTGAGCCCGGTTGTGATTTGTGCAATGCGAGTCTTTGATGGCATTTGACAACCAGCAGTGAGGAAAAGTTCAGCCGCCATCTTTGCAGCAGCTGTGATCATAGATGCAGCACAGAGGCATTTCACTTCTCTTAATGTAAAGTCATCCCAACAGGCGCAGCATGGCCAAGACCACAAAAAAAGCCTTAATCTCCAAACTGCGGCACAGGGGCCGCTGCTGCCAGGAGAGTCTTCAAGCCCAGCAGGCCCTTCCTTTGCATCTTCTTCTCTCTTCTTTTTTTTTTTACATTTCCAAATCCAACATGGAGTGGTGCGGAGCCTCAGAAACCACCGTCGGGCCCCAAGCGAGCTGCCGCAGCCTCTTTTCTTTCTTTTTTTTCCTTATATTTTATCTTGTGCTCTTTAATTGACTCGCAGTGTGAAGAAGGAACAGCGAGCAGCGATGGGATGGAGCGGAGAGTAAAGTGATGTTCCTAGATGTGGAAGACAGTTGTGGGAGGGCTGTGATGAAAAAATAATGATGCTAGTTACATTCTATTACACAAAATATGGAAGACGGCAATGAAGAACCCCTGCAACATTTCCTCCTTAATATCACCATCACCGAGTGCTGCTGCCGCTAGGAATTCTGGGACATCGCACAGCGAGGAGCTACTGTGTATGAGCACAGTCTCACTCTCTGTATCTTTCCCTCTCTCACACCCATTTCACTCTGTGTGTTAATTTATGCTGCTTTTAATGTATTTTTTATGTTATATTTCACCTCATTATGGATTTTATTTCGCAGTTCCTGGGCTGTAGAACATGTTAAACTGTTTTTTAGTGTTGCTATGTAATTTTTTTCAACTCATATAGAAGTGTGTGTGTGTGTGTGTGTGTGTGAGTAGAATAAATCTATATAAAGAAACCAGAGAACAGAAACCTCACATACAAATATCCAAACCATTTACTTTACTTTACTTAACTTTACTTTACTTTACTTTACTTGGCAGATGCTTTTATCCAAAGCGACTTACAAGAAGACACAAGCAATTACCATT
>JAUMHL010000030.1:27552092-27569309 GCA_032362345.1 Sandelia bainsii
AATGTTTTTTAAAGGTGGTGATAGTCTCGGCTAGTCGAATGGAGCAGGGCAAGTCATTCCACCAGCCAGGGACAACATTTGATCCTGGACTGCTGTCTGTTGTCTCTTAAACTTGTCTGGTTTAGTTTCAATCTGTTGTTTATGACTTCACTAAGAGGTCTGGTCACGATTAATAAGAAGCTCGGTTTGATGATGATAAAATGATGTGTTGCACTACACCATTATAAACATGTTATAGAAAATGAAAGGGGTTATACAATAATGAAATGGTTTACGGGGAAGTTAAATTGTTATCTGATGAAAAAAAAACTGAAAGTGTTATGTATGTTATGCATTGTGTGTGGACAATGCTTAAGGTTTAAATACCGTTGAAATAAGGGGCTGGGATTAATGCTTTCATCAGTCTGGAATGTTGCATTAATAATCTAATAAAATAAAAGAATGAAAATGGGAAAAGGAGTTGTTGGTTACTGAGTGGAATCCAGTTAAAAATCTTCAAGTAGATGCATCAAACGCTTTCAAGTGGGGAAACTGTGCGTTTAGAAAATTAACTTGACAGGCAGCAACATGATGCATCCTTAGCAATAATCCATATCTCTGCCTTTATATATATATATATCTATATACACTTCTAGTCCAGAAATGTAAGAGCGGATGGTCTAAAATGATGCTGCATGCCCCCCAGATGTTAAAAGTATACGTTAAGTTACTTAACCTTAAAATATGTCTATGCCCAGTAAACTAATAATTTTAGTTTATATTTGCCTCCCAGGAAGGGTGACCTGTCATTTTCAGTGTTAACTAGAACTAGAAAGGAAAGTTATTCTCTACATAATATAGCCGGGAATTTAAAGATTTCTTTAAAAAGTGTACTGCAAATAAGTTGCAATGGGGCCAAGATGAACAAGCTGTGAACAAACTTTAGATGACTGGAACCAAGTCTTGACTGATGAGTCCAAGTTTGAGTTGTTTGGATCCAAGTGAAGAGCATACAGTATGAGCTCAGACCCAGAACTCATGAAAAGAAGATGTCTGCTTAATACCATCAGTGAAGCATGGAGGTGGAAATGTGATGATCTGGGGCTGCTTTGGCAATGGGAGAGTGTGCCAACCACCAAAACTGAACACAAAAACTGATCAGTAGAATGGCACAGATTTGCCCGGCAGTTATTGCTTCAAAGGGCTTTTTTAAATGAAAGTAAAGTTTTAAAACCATTATTCTGTGCTCAAATATATGTACAATTAATTGTTCATGTTTTTGTATTTTGAGATCCACTTGCAAACATTTGATTGAATACAGCCAACAAAACATATATATAAGTCAAATTCAAACTTCAGCTTCTCTCCTCAGCGTAGAATGTGTCTGTGTACACATCCCCAATATAAGCACCTGCACTTCTGTTGTATGGGCCTGTTCAAGGGCACATCGTGGAAAGTACGATTCCTGCAGCAAGAGATCTGCCCAAGCTAAAGTGTGAAAAATTAATGTTGAAATATAACAAACAAACCCTGTTATGATGTGAAAATGCTGGTTAGATTTAGGGTTTAGGGAGATATTATTAGTACTAGTAAATACTTAGTTAAGGTTTGAGGATAGTTGTCATGGACACTATGCTAAACATGTGGATAAGGTTATGAGATAGTTACGGTCATAAAAAAAAACTGTTGTTGGTCAGCAGCAAGTAAATCCAATGTTCTCATAACACCGTCCACCCTGACCCACTTATATGTATATGTATGTATACACTCTAAATAATGGAGATATCTGTGGTGTTGTTTTGGGCAAAACATCTCTGTTTCTTACTCAAACGAGCTGCACAGGGACAGAACAGGTTGCAGTAGTCTAGATAACACTATGCTAGATGTACTCATGCATATCTATTCCAATTTAACCATCTAGTCCATTGTTAACTTGAACAACTAAAATGGAGCATCTGTAAAGAAAAAAAGCTTCTTGACAGACAATGCACCACACAAGACACAGCATGTAACATAAACAGTGAGAATTCAATGAAAATAACTTGTATAAAGGTGAAGCAGAAACAAATAAATGACTTTCAAAAAAGCAAAAGTCACGTCAGAAACAATGGAAAGTAAAAGTCCATCAGTCGTAATATCAAAGCAGCAGGATCTCAGCACCGAACTCAATTTAAAATCTGCACTAAATAAAGCAACAAGAGCTCCTTGCTGAGTCTGACACAGTTTCATCAGGTTCAGATTAGATGAAACTTTATTGATCCCCGCAGGGAGATGGTGTCGCTGCAGCAGGAAAATAATAAAAGGCTCAAATTGAATATAATTAGAAATATGGTAAATGAGGGGCAATACACAAGACAATACAGCCCGAAAATTCACTGTGTTCAGGACAAAAGAAGAAGTAATGAATAATAGAAAGGACACAAAACACATAAAATATACAGAAAGACCAGGGAAGCAATAAGAAAGTCTCAGCGCTCATTCTGACAGCAGGACAAAGCAACTGTATTTGTTCAGCACATTTCATACAGAGGCTCATTCAAAAATGATATTGAGACTAAAGCAATGAACAAAAGGAAAATGTGATGCATAGTAAAAACGTGTCAGGGTACAAAGGTGAAGGAATAAAACCCCACTGTGATACATCGTTCGTTATGATACAGTAAATCAATCCACCGTGGACACTGAAATCAGAATTTTAATTTATTTCTTTATTTAATATAAATTATTGAGAAATTCATACAAAAGAAAGAAGCTGTTTTTTCTCCAGTATCGAAGGTATATTTATTTACATGTCAGTCATTTCTACATGTTGACAGCAAACTCTTTTCTTTTTTTTTGCCATAGTGGGTGGAGCAAAGTATCTGTGCCTTAATAATCTTAATGATGTATTAGATCATTGAGTGTGCAGCTGCAAATCATTGAGCAGCAGTTTTATGGCTTTTCTTTTGTGCATTCCTATGAAATAGGCTGTCATGGAGAACTTTAGCCATACCATAAAGCATTTCGATAACTTATGAGACAGAACCACAAAGAAATAGACGGATATAGGGACACGGTGATGGTGACTCTGACATAATCTTTTCACATGAATATACAGGCATAACTATTTTATTTATATACTTTACTCCTGGCTTCACATCAGGCTTTATGTTGCCATGTGCCACAAAGTGAAATGTAAAAAGCTGTAAATGAAGAAATACAAATACAAAATATAAAACCTAATTTCAAACAAACAATAAGGCTCAGTACTAAAGCATTTGTTGGAGACTATTTTCAGTGATGGATTAATCCAGTTTCTGTGCACTAGTGAGTATTTGTAGCAACAGCACAGTGAATGTGGGACTGAATCAAAATAAACCACAGTGTGTGTGTGTGTGTGTGTGTTCATGATAATGAAGGAACATGTCACCCAGTGCAACAGCGTGGCTCATTGATGACTTTGAGTGTAGTTTCTTGGACAGCGTAGTGCTCTGTGGCACAGAGAAATAGATTACATCAGGCTTTGGAGGACAAAAATATTCAGTATGACCAAGACATCTGCAGATTCACTGTTACTGGACAGAAAGCTTGTAAGCATGTAACACACACACACACACACCTCCTCACGCTTCAGTCCATTACTGCAGATGTACTTCTTTGTGGGATATGACAGCTGTTCATCTACTTGACTGAAAATGTCGCCAGAGGCTCCCTGTCCATCTCTTTCCAAACGTGTTTTTATTCTCACTCTCCTTTGCTCTGTATTCTCTCCCTCTTCACTCTTTAAGAAGGCCCACCCTGGAGTTTTGCTGAATAGGCAGATCATGAATCTTGCTTTATCAAAGTCATCCACGTGTATCAAACGTGGCACTGAGGCCTTAAGGAGGAGAAGGAAGGAGGAATCTCTCCTCCACACTGAAATGAGGACACAGCTTCAGTGGTTGACAGGGGTTACTAGGGGAACCAGGAGCCAACCAGACCTCCTCCCTGACTAGTACCAGCCCTACCCTGTCCTGATCCTGTCACGCCTGCTCCTGATGCTGAATATTCTGTTTTAAAATGAATTCAGAGTTATCACTGTTAAAATTGCTGGTGTGACAAGGACGTTTCTCCAGATCCCATTTCAGCTATTTTTTATTGTTACCATCAACCTTGCAGCAAATCAGTAATATTCCGACTTGTTTAAATCACTGTCAGTCAAGGAAATGTGTCTCCTCTGCACATTGACTGTGTGTAGAGAAGCTTTTTAGTTCAGGTTGAGTTTTAGGTTGAGTTTGTGGCCTTGATATGTGATGTTGTTTGTGTTTTCAGCAGTACTCCTGCATCCCCTGTATCCTTATCAGCACCTAAAAGATCAGCATCAGTGTCCACAGTTTGAAGCGTGAGGATTTAACCAAATGGACGTCATCTAGAAAAAAGAAGACTTCAAGTAAATTAGGTTTTCTGTGTTGTTTTTTTCTTATGCACAAAACCATTCAGGTGTGTAGGATTAAACAGCCATGGCAAGAAAATACTTAAACAATTTGCATTCTGTAATTACAATTCTAAAAAGGAAAACAGAAAGGAACATTAAAAATCATACAAATGTAAAAGACCTGCCTCAGTTCAAATGACATAAAAACAACTCCAGGAAATTTATAATTAGACGACAATAATTAGAGGAACCGTGGGCTAAAAAAACAATTATCCTGTGGGAGGTAGAGGACCAGATAAACTGGTGTAACCTCGTTAACCTGAACTGTCACTTTAAGTTCTGTTGCCAGAGTTTTGTTTTGTTTATCTGTTGATTTAATGGAGGGACTTTTATTTTCACAGCACATTTTTGTAGGCAGAGAAACATGATGAGAGGAGAGATACAGATATGATATTTGGAACATGAGCGCAGTGACACAAAGCTGCACGCAGCATTACTGTATGGTGGCTACAGCTGCAGGCCGAACAGCTGCGGGGAGCAGCGGGGTGCACTCTAAAGCTTGTTTGAGCTGACGTGATGGGCTGCTGTGCTGTGTCTGAAGAGCTCAGGTGAAGCATTGACCTGGGATCCGCCGAGAGAACAACTCCATAGAAATAATAGAAATAATTCAGCAGTGCTGCTTCGCATTAGTTGGTGATTTACTCAGCTGAGGCTCCGGTGTGTTTACTTGTTTATTCTCACTGTTATGCTTAAATGGATTTAATACCCCCGCTTTAGTGTCAGTAATTGTGTTTAATGGCAGTTGTTGTACAGTAGAAATTATAACCATGGCTGGATTAACCTGCTCGGGGACCCTGGGACACAAATGAGCCGTGAGACTCTAATGACCCTTTGTTTAAGAATTTACTTAATAAGAATATTCAGCATGTACATTTTGACACAGGGCCCCTCTGCATAGCAGACTGATGGTAATGCAGGGTCTGTCTTAACGCCCTTATCATGAAACGTGCTTTATTTGTGCGACAAATCAAATTAAAATGAAGTAAATAAAATACACCAGGACCCTGTACATGTGTTTAGGGCCCTGGGGTATTTGGTCACTTTGCCTGATTGATAATTCAGCCTTGATATTGGTAGCAGTAGTTCTAGTACAGTAGTAGTATCAGTAGTGTTGGTACCAGCAAGTGTAACACTACTGAGACCACAGCTGTACTTGACAAAAGTAATGATAACTTAACAGTAATCTCAGTACTAGTAGTGGTAGTAGTAAAGCATTACTAGTACGTAGCTGGAGCGGTAATAGGATAAGATAAGATAACACTCTATGATCCCCAAGGGAGAAATTAATTTGTTACAGCAACATACAAAAGAATAGGACTATGTGAGTAATACAGTAACAATAAAGTAACAACAAAGACATAACAAAGTTAAATATGGTATTAAAGAAATGTCTAAATTAAAGTATAATAATAAAATAATAAAAGTAACAGTACAGAGCTGACATAAAATATACTCATATATACAGTATGTACATTGCAATGTGAGGCGTTATACACATATAAATGTGTATTTTATTCATGAGATGGTGCACAGATCTTGTTGTAGTAGCAGACGTATTAGTAGTAGTGGCAATAGGAGCATCGTAATAATAGTTGCATAACACTGTTGTGATGTCGTGGTAGTAGTAGTTAATAGTCATCAGTATTGGTACCAGTAGGTATAACACTACTAAGGCTACAGCTTTACTGACAAAAGTAATGAAAGCTCAACAGTAGCCTCTGTAATAGTATTAGTCAAATATTACCAGTAAGTAGATGGAGCAGTAAAAGCAGAAGTAATATTAGGAATGGTCTCATAATGATCTCTTATTGTTGTAGTAGGACACTGTCAGCACAAGTATAATATTGTAGTAGTAGAAGAGGAGGAGTCAGTCATCAGTAGTGTTGGTACCAGTAGCTGTAACAGTAAAGCTGTAGCCTGTGTTACTCTATTAATAACAGTCACAGTACTTTATCAAAACTAGCAGTAGTAGTAGGGGTAATAGCAGTAGAAGTAATACTAGTTAGTTAGTACTAGTCATAGCAGGAGTCTTTATGGAACAGCAGTAGTCGTAGGGGCAGCAGTCATAGGTAAGTATTATGAGAAGTAACAGGTGCAGCATAGAAATATTATAGTCGTATTAGTACATTAGCATCATCAGTGAAAGCAGAAATGACAGCAGAATTAACAGCACTAACAGTAGTATTATTACCATTACAGCTTCTGCAATGACATAACATTACAAAATGAGTGTAGCACAGTAGAACTACAGCGTTACTCTTACGATCTGGAGCAGCTGTCCACAACAATCTGCCTCCCAAAATAAGATCAGGCGATGTATGGTGGGATTTGTACCAGCAGCAGGAGCAGTACTACAAGTGATGTACATAACACTGTGTTTATCTTCAGTACTTGCTGATTCTGTTTGGTTTGGTCGGAGCATCCTCATATGGGGAGGCCATCATTTCTCGTCACGACAAGCCCTCCATTTCCTGCTGAGCCTTTTCATCATTCAGCTGCTCAGTGTGCATCCATACATCAGTCTCCTCTCTCTCTTAAAATGATTATCATTATTAATAAAACAATGAACTTGATTTATGGCACTCTTCATGCACACAGTTGTCAAAGTGCTTCACTAATCAAATTAATTCAAACATCAAAGTGGAAATAAATGCAAAAAGCAAAGGACGAAGGCAGTGGGAGATAAAAGGACGTACACAGAGGGTAAAAATAATATATTTGTAAAAATAATAGGATAAAAGCCATCACATAAAAGTCAATCTATAAAAATAGGTTTTAAGAAGAGATGTAACAGAGTGTACTTTCACCCCTCTTCCTTTCTCTCTCTCTGTTCTCCCTGTCAGTGTCTCTCGCCCTCTCTCTCATCTGCCTCCTGCTGCAGTGGAGATGAAGTGTTGCTCTTGTTTTAATTATGCAGAGGATGCTGCAGAGCAGGACAGGACATGTTTCAGTGTCGTCGCCAATTAAGCAGCATCACCCAGTCGTGGAGCTGGGAGCGAGGAAGAGGAGGAGGAATGAAAGAGAGAAAATGACAGAAAGAGAGAGAGAGAGAACCTGAGAAACGAAATGAGTTGAACGCATGAGAGTCTTTTTCTTATTTTCCATGCAGATGGAGACGCTTTTCATGCACAGACATGCAGTTTAAACTCTCACTTCAGTGTACTGACAGTGGCAGTAGTTTAAACAGCAGTAGCAACAAAAGTACCAATAGAATTGTTGAGGCAGTATTAATACAAAGTAAAATCAGTAGTAACAGTAGCCGAGGTAACAGTGCTACAAGTCGTAGCAGCACTGACAATAGTAGCAGTAGAACTATTGATAAAAGCAGATGCCACTGTATTACTACAGTAGTGCCAGTAGTAGTAGTAACATCGATAGTAATGGTGATAAAATACAGTACAGCAGTAGTAGTAGTATCATGCAGCATTAGTGGTTGCAGTAACAGTTACTGTACTAGCAGTAGGAGTAACGGAGATAGCAGAGGTAATAGTAGTGCAGCATTTGTGGCAGTACTACCTTAGTCATAGTAGCATGAGTGGTACTATGTAGTAGTACTATCAGTAGTAATGGTGGCAGCAGAAATAATAGTAATCAATTGTTACAGTAATAGTAGTAACAGCAGTAAGAGTGGTAACAGCATCAGTGAAAATAGCACTCCTACCAGTCGCAGTAGGAGTAGTAAGAGTAATATCAGCAGTACCATTGGTGTGTCACAGAGGGAAAAGTCACATGAGAGGAAAATGACCTGACCTGAGTCTTTTTCTTTTCTTCAGGTAGAGACCCCTCACATGGTCAGGAGCTGCACACTAACTACATGCAGTCCACGCTCTCACTCCCTTCACTTTATTGATCAAACACACATGGATTCTGTGCGCATTGATTTGCATTGCATATTCACCAGCTTCCCCTCTGATACTCAGCTCTATTGTGGCTTTAAAGTGTCAGACTGAGACACGGCAGGATAAAGAGCAAGCGAGCGTGGTGCAGCGGCAGGTAATTACCACTCCTCCATCGATAACCATTCTAATAGACTTCCAACCGGCTATTTACATTAGGGAGGTGGCCCTCTTACCGTATTGACTTTCATAAAATGTATGTGTGGTAGGCTACATTAAAATCAATAAAGTCATTTAAAGAGCATTATCATTAAGAGACGGCTGTGTGTTAAGTGTGAGTGTGTGTGGAGGCTGGAGGAGGTGGCAATCTACTGCAGTATGATGCCTTAAACCAACATCATTTACTGCATGACTGCACCATCAGTCTGTCTGCCACACACACTCTCTCTTTCTATACATGTCTCTATAGTTCACTTTCAGCTTACTCTGCAGACCTCACATGTAAAAGCAGCTGTCCACATACATACAGGGAACATGCAGCTGCAAAAAATCAACATAACATAAAATAACTTAGAGCCAGAATATCACGAATATTGGTGCAATGAGTTTCAGTTATGAAAATATTCTTCTCCAGTGTACATTTCCATTTTAGTCATTTTCATCCTGATATTCAAATGTCCTTCTGCATGGAAATATTAGTGTCTTGTGAATAATGACGTGATGCTATAGGTTCACAAATGTTAATTATCCACTTTGTTTCCAAGGTCTCCAAGTCTCAGTCACTACTGATAAGAAGGGATAATTAAACTCATAGCTGTCACAAATTTTTAAAAGCTGTGGTCTTTGGGAAGACTGTCAGTGAGTGTCTGTCAGACTAGTTTTCCTAGTGTGTGGCACTAGTCTGAGTCCCGTATGTGGTGGTCCTCGACTGCGAGAGACCAGTCTCATTGGCTGTTCAGCTTAGCGAATCACTGCACGAGACAATAAACAGGAGTGACGAAGGCAAGAGACTGAGCGAGATTGGAGTGAAAATGGTGAACAAACGCCCACCTTCACTTATTGAATGATGAACACAGACTACTACCCTGGTATGGAGAGTTATTTCTTCTCACGTACGTACTGACCGGCTCTAGTCTCCATCGTGTATTCAAATGCCACTTTTTGGTCGAGATGAAAGTTATGAGGTGGTGCCTTCATCACTTTTAGTTCTTTGATGACCACTATGTGTTACTCTGCCCTCATTGGCTCAGCATTTGGATGTTTGTCACTGGAATCTAACTCGGGAGTTATCGTTGACTTCTGTCCTTCAGTTTTATGTCCACAGATTTCATGTTTCTTGTCTTTAACTTCTAATTTGCAAGTCCTCTGCAACCAGAAGCTCTAAATATTGTTATTCTTGTTTGAGTGTTTCATAAATGTGTTGATTCAAGCCACATTTCCAGGCCCCTCCTCAGAGATCTTAAGATCTTCTCAGGACAGATGGGATAAACTGTTTCTCCACTGTCTTCTTTCTCTTGAACCTCTTGGTCCTATTCAGAAACTGAAGATGGATTCACCTCACCTGTATTGTTTCCACATGAAGTAGAACCATTTCTCTGACTTCATTCTACACATTATTTGTTAAAATGATAGCGATGAAACAGGATTTCGTGATTGCATGCAAGGTCTCAAGATACTTTTGCTTCTCTACTTATAACAATAACTTCCTGCATTGCATTCTTGTTTTCTTTTGTACCTTCCAGAAGCCTTTGAAAAACCTCCAGGATCTTTTAAGACATGAACCTTCACAAACCTTTGGGGACCACAGCAAACTTCAAAAGCTGTTGCAAGCCTTTAGGAAGCTTCAAAACCTTTCTAAACCACATAGGAAATCTTTAACGTCATGAAACTTCAAAAACCCTCAGGAGTATGAGATCATTATCTTTTTGTTGCCCTCACATAACCCTTGCAATTCTTTAAGAAACATCTGGGGACTTTAAAAACCCATCCAGATCACCTAGAAAACTTTAGGAGGCAGAAAGAATGGGATGCCTTCAGAAACCTACTAGCAATATTATATGTGTAGATGACTTTCATGTGAGCATCACTATTCGCTTCAGTTGAGTTAAATTTAGTTTATTCATATGGTGCAAAAGTCATCTCAATGCACTTGACAAAGTACAGTTTAAGAAAAAAACATCTACAACAGTATAGAATTATATAGAAAATCCAACAAATCCTCCTTGAACAACACCAAGCGACAGAGTTGGAGTGGATCAGTTGAAAGAATCCATCAGAATGAATCAATTAGTTTGTTTTGAATGCATCATATTTGGATGAAAGTATGAACATCAGATACAAAAAAAAAAAAAAAAAGATTATTCACTTAATCTTTCAATCACAATAAAAATGTTTAAAACCTTCTATTTATTACGTTTTTGACATTTTTACTTATTGCTATACACACACACACACACAGTGCATCTACTCATGAGGACATTTGACTGTTCCATAACCATTTACCTAAACCTTTTTTTAATATATTAAGCCTGAAATCAGCCCTGGGATGAAACTAAATCTGTTCCCAGAACGATTGTGGCACCAGAGCAAACACACACACACACACATAAAGATATCTGTGGATTTAGGATTATGTGAAATGTTCCTTCTGCTTAATATCGGCACTTCTGTTTATCTGCTGGTTTAATAAAACACAGTTTTACAAAAAGAATCCATTCATGTGAGGTAACCCCTCCTCCCCCTGGCGGCCATGTTAAACAGTTTCGTGTGCTTCTGTCAGACTGAATATAGTACTAAATTCACAGTTACATCTCCAATTAGTGGTTGATGTGATTTTAAACATGTTATTTAGCAGTATTTCTATGAATATTTTGTACTATAACACGCAGTGCTGGTGGTTTCCTGCATTGTTTCTGTGTTCCTTTTCGTTTTTGTAGTTGTACAGAGACTCTGTCTGACCTGTCAGTGTGATCTATGTGCAGAGGTATCATAGGGTCTCAGCTGCAGTACTGATGCAGGACTCTATACAACCCCCACCCGTCCACCTATCTCTCCGTCTCATTTGACACTGAATTAACTCCCACCTGAACTGCCGTCACTCCCATCATGCATCAGCCCACCACCTGAGTCCTCCTTTCACTCTCGCGCTCACCTTACAGAATCAGCTGTCGCCTTACTTGCTGTTTTCTTTTACAGTGAAACACACACACTCTCTCGGCGACAGTAACAATGACAATGAAAAGGGATTGAATTTGTTCACTGCCCTCTGCTGATACTCAGTAACTGGATTGGTTTTCAAAAGAACCTGTCAGAAGTGGCAGGTTGAATACAACTGAATACAGACAATGTTTGTGTCTTGTGAAAAACTGCAGGTTTGAGTTTGAGGTTTGTGAGTGCACATTCTGAGCCTTAGGTGTTCCATTACCATATTTAAGTCAGTCATATTTGCCATCTGCTTCTTTCTTGATCTTAAACATGACACTGCACTGCACTAAATACACACAGAAATATTCAAAATCTTTTACAAGATGTCTGTTTTGCCATGCAACAGTGATTTGCAACAGGATTGCACACTCATAAAGTTTAGGGACTTGCAAAACTCCCTGATCTTGAAAACAAGCTCTTATGTTTCTCATAATGCATTTAATAGCTTCTTTCATTAAAAATGTGGAGTGGAAGACCTGACAAAATCTGATGAGATGGTTCTCAGAGTTTCTTCTTTGAGACACCAGAAAAATTTCAGCATGGACCTGACTCAGCATCTGGCAGCTTCATCTGGATGTCAAGTTGATCCTTCCATAGTCCAGAGTTTTAGGAATGGTCTTTGCGGCAGGAGAGTAGCCAAGAAAACCACTTTTTGTCTTTCTTGTTGTTCTAATGTCAAAACTTAAAAGTTGGTCATCATAGCATTGCTAAAAAACAAATTGAATGGTGGCCTAAAACTTTTGCACAGAACTGTACATAGGAGAGGAGCAGCCTCTTGTTGGTGGCAATGGTTTGGTACATTACTGTTAAAATATCACTCTAAGTTGTTTAAGGTTTACCTTTAAATATTTTATTATCACACCCTGCACCCAGCATGCAAACAGGGCAAGGACCTATAAATCTCATGTAATCACCCATTTTCTTCTTACTTTGCAAACTTTCAACATAGGCATCTAAAGACAACACAATCTCTCCAGTCTCATGCTGTAAGGTCAAGCACCGTTCATACTCATATAACTTTATTTTAAATTGTAGTGGAAGTCCCAAACTGTCAGAAGACATCAACCATGTCAAGCTGAAGTTTGGGGGAAAGTGTAAACAATGATGCAAAAAACATCTACAGGGTTTCACATATATGCTGCACAGTATGAGGACAATATTCAGGGATGTATGTAAGTGTGTGTGCATGTACAGAATCTGATACATGATAAAGCTTGAATGAAATAAGCAGACAGAACGGAGAGTGTATATGTGATGTTTCATACTTTTAAATGATGTTTATTACGATGGGGACATTTAAAGATGAAACAGAAAACTCCGGGTTCAGAAGGCTAAACCACAAATCAAATTGTCACAATCACAGAACAACCTCGTTATCGCCAGGCCCTCCACATTACCCATCAACCCGTCAGCCAGCTGTCGGGAACAAGCTCGGGGTCTCGTTAAGCCCGGAGCCTGGAGCTTCACTCATTATCTAATTGGTTGCTGGAAATCTGGAACCCTGCAGCAGGGACCTGATCTCTGCTGCCTCGTCCTTCCGCGTGGGCTGCCGGTTCATCTGCAGCTTGTTGTGTCAAAGTGTCACAAACAATGCCTCCACTCTGTCCTTCTTATTGTATAACAGGCAATTATCAGTGTAAACCAGGGCTGATTATTCCAGTCTGTTCAGCAGTTGTAGTCTAAATGTTTTCACTGTGTTGCTTCCACTGAAAAAACCTGCCTGTTAACTGTTAATAGGCTAATTACAACTTTGCAACAAGTCAGGTCTGAGCCATATTAGAGGCAAAGCTGCTAGTTTCACTTACAGAGAGTAAAATCAGTCAGAAAATACTCTGCTACAGTTTATTATGATGGTAAATACAGCCGACTGTTGTTTAATCAGAAGGGTTCCTCATAACAAGAAGGGCACGACAACAACCAGCTGAAATAAAGCTAATAACGCTTGGTGACTAACGAGTAAAGGTTCTGCAAACGTGTTGATGTATACGAAGCCCATGGGAATGAAAACCAAAGCTATGTGGCAACGTTTCTTTCTCACACTTTTTCTCTAAAACACTTTGCCATAATCTCATTTTGCCAGTACTGTTTAAACCCATGAGCACTGAGAACCCTATAACCCACTGCAGCTACGCAGAAGTAAAAAGAAACAAACCCTCCGTGCAGCAAAAGCAATTAAACACAATGGTCATCTGACAATAACTTGCATTACACAATATAACCAAACAATATTAACTGTAGTCAGCCCACTCATTTAGAATGATTACTTGAATTAGGCACCAGACGCAGAGTCTCTACTAGCACACATCTGAGGATTAAAGGATGCACATGCTGGGCCAGTAATGTAAATGTGCACATTCAAGCCATAAAACATGAAAAAGAAAACAGGTAAAGCAAAGTCAGAAGCAAATTTGTCTGTGTCCATCGAAAAGGAACAAAATCAGTTTAAACCTATTCTACTGGGAGACAGCTGGTGGCAGTGATGTGCCAACAAACTAAGCAATGCACTAACCAGAGTTAGTGAAGAAGAAGCTCATGAAGCACATGTAAATGATTGTATTTATTGTAACGACTAATATCTATAATAATGGAGAGAGTGCAGAGCATGGTGGTGCAATAGAAGAGTATAGCAAAGTGGATTGGTTTCTAGTCTCGTGCAAGTGCTAGCTTAAGTTGCAAATTCCAGCTTCAATAAGCTACATTAAAATGCTGCTTACAAATCATATTTAACAATGCAGTAATATATTATACATGTGATAGGATTCCCTGTTTTGGACAATTTGCACATTCATATTTAAAAAAGGCTCCTAAAAATCACATTTGTTTGGTTTCAAGTCTACACGTTTATAACAAAACTTACAGTACATTGGATTTCTTTTGTGATGATGGATGTACAGTATCAAGTTGTTGGTGGACACTCAGTAAAAGGTATGTTAATAATGAAGGTGTGTCTCGTGTCAGATCTGGGAGTTTGGTTAGTGACTGGCAGTGTGGAGTGAGCGGCTCAGACACCTTCAGGGATGGATGACTTTATTCTGAACGGCAACATGATTGTCCCGCCTTTGCTTCACCTCTCTCTCTCTCTCTCTCTCTCTCTCTCTCACACACACACACACACACACACACACACACACACAGGGCTGTGCTGTGTCCATCTTGGCCGGTCGTCTCACCACAGGCCTGCGGAGAAAGAGGCGTCCTTCCGACAGCAAAGGTTAATAATTCTGCACCTGACTCTGCGGGACCCGTCTCGCCACTACAGCTATGATTTAATAAAATGAAAGGAGAGGTGAGGCTCGATGCTGTGTTGCCAACCGGCTGACCAGACCAAATCACATACACACAGAGTCTGGAAAAAAACAAAACAGAGACAGTCAGGAGGGACGGAGCGAGGGGAGGAGAACATTGGAGAAATATGAAATGGATGCAGTTTTACAGGAATGTTCATGTAGGCACTGTTTTGTTCAAGAATTCCAAGTTCATCTGTTGGTGTTACTGAACTTTAATCTATAAATCTGCACCTAAAATACAATCATAAATGTTTCTGCTGAACTGTGGCACACAAAGAGATGTTAAAGGAAAATAGAACATACAAATTCCATAGTTAATGGGTGAGTGTAGCAGTGTAAAAGTGTTTTGAGGACCAATTAGAGTGAAAAGCCGTATATAAGTGCATTAGAGACCACGTTTAGCTAAAAACATGTTTTTGCTACAAAAAAAAAAAAAGGATTTAGCAAAAGTCCCATATATTTGGTGGATTGGAGTTGGTTGAGACCAAAAACAGAGCTAAAGGAGAATGAATATTACACTACAAATGCTAATCTAGATGAGTGATGATGTTGCTCAGTAACATAAATATGCAACAGTTTGCTTGAAGTTCACCTTAAAAGGTGATGTGTCTGTGTTGCGTTCACAACTTTCCGCTGCCCCCAACTGGGGTAAAATGTGTTTGAAATTGCAGGTTCAACTAACATTGTTATTTCCTGAAGTCGTTGAAAGTTAAATCTACACAGGACATTCAGGAAAACTGTAACCCTGAACAGTAATGATAAACTTCACAGTACAAAGGAAAATGTTTTTCAAGGACTTACTAAACTACCTTATTTGTTTTTTTAATTTCTGCACCACTAAGCAGGCTTGATTAGACAATACTATTAAAATGAGCTTAATATACTGTAAGTATGTAATTTGGGATTGAAACACAGTTAATGAGAAAGAAACACAGGTGAGAAAATGATGGACATGGATGAGAAGGAAGAGATCTTTGAGCAGTGTATTGTGGGTTATTATTGTCACTACTGTGACAATTCAACCATGGTAATCATGAACACCGCTCTTATCTCTCATTAGAACAGATTAAAAACTAGCTGAGAACAAACTGGAACTGAAGGTGAGGAAATGTGTGCATCCTAAATTGATCATTCTCGTGTAGATGTCTTCAGAGTGAGGTGAGTTGTCTTACTGTCTACTACAGACGCTCAGGACTGACCGACCTGCCTGCTCCTCACAGCGAATCAGGCGCTGCTGCTGTTCACCTCATCTGCAGCCAGAGCACAAAGCACCTTTTAGAATGAACCATGTTCA
This sequence comes from Sandelia bainsii, assembly GCA_032362345.1. Taxonomy (NCBI): domain Eukaryota; kingdom Metazoa; phylum Chordata; class Actinopteri; order Anabantiformes; family Anabantidae; genus Sandelia; species Sandelia bainsii. The sequence goes on from JAUMHL010000030.1 coordinate 27,568,146, forward strand.
TTTGTGAGGGGGGGGTATGAAAACTAGTCTGGTCTCTCATCCTGCGCTGATCTAAGTACATTCAGGTGGCAGGCCGAGCTCCAAGCTGATTATAGTAATGCTGATATTGCTGCCTCCCATCTCTGGACAAAGTCTTGGCAGAGTGTGTGTGTCCTTCATGCCAAGCTTAGATAAGTTTTGAGGGTCATAACCTGTATGATGTGCATTGACCTACGATAATAGTACTGATATGTTTCATCTTAAGTACTGAAAATTAAAAGATTAAAAAAACCTCTTTGACCTTAAGAAGACTTTAAACTCAGGGCCTCACCTTGAAGCTGGAGAATAGTAAAACCTGATATTTCTTTACTAGAGCATGTGCTGTGTGCATGATGTTCATGCTGTCCTGTCTGTTACATGTGATTGTTTTTTGTTGTGACAATTGCAAGATAAAGTTTTTGACCACTGGTGCTATTGAGTAACCACCACATATCCCACAGAGTGACGGTGGAAAAATCCATGACAAAAACAGAGAATAGCTGGAAACCTACTTGATTCAAAAACTGTTGTCAATGATGCAGAATTTCAGCGCTTATTTGCATGCTCAGCGTTCCCCGGTAGAGTGGCTGGGCTCCTGCTGCATGTGTAGTGCTCTGCAGGGGGTACAGAGTTGCAAAGTCGGCTCTCATTCACAATGAATTGCATCTGCTGCTGGTCCAGGTTTATGAATCTGTCTGTATGAAGGAATATGGTTTAGTTTTGCACTTGAATACATCTGAGGAGCTGGTGTATGCGATGAAAAGACTATAAAATTGAAGCGGCAGAGGATGATACATCCTGACTCTTGGATGAAGCTGGATATCACAATTCCTGTTCTGCAACTCAGTTGTGTCTCTCTCCCTTTATTTTGCCTTTATGTTTCTCCACAGCCATTATTCTGATTGGCTCAGTAGAACTAACCATGAGCGGTAGACTGATGTTAACATGTAAAACTTGTGGAGTGCCCATTAATAACATATTAACTTTCACTGAGTAAAAAAAGCAAATAAATCTAAAACTGCTTTAATGCTTTTAAAAAAACCACTGTGTGGTCTTTTAATCTGGGTATGTTCAATTCAATTCAACTTTATTTATATAGCGCCAAATCACAACATAAGTCATCTCAAGGCACTTTACAGTGTAAGG
>JAUMHL010000030.1:27572180-27587973 GCA_032362345.1 Sandelia bainsii
GACTTCTAAAAATCTCTTCAGAGGATCCCAGGAAGCTCGTACGGCCTCCAGGAAACCAGACTGTGTGATAAACACTTTGTTCACTGTGCAGCAGCTCATCTTCACCACTCTCTTCATGCTGCTGCTGAGCTCCTGAATTCAGTTTACAATCTCTTTGGTGGATCTGTCCCTGTGATAATGGCATCTGTGTTCATTCCACAAAGAAAGCAAGATGAAGAAAGCAGCTGGAGGGATTTTAAAACTGATGATCACCCAGAGGGTGTAACATGCTGTTGTAGCATTTGCCAGAGGTCCTGTCACGGTGGTTCCCAGATTTAAGACTTGACAGTCATGAGTTTGCCGTAGGTCTGAAAGTAGAGTGGTTGCACACCAGCCGAGGGGTTGATCGCTCAACTCCCTGCTCCTCCCACCTCCACATGTCGAAGTGTTCTTGAGTAAGACATTGAACCCCAAGTTGCTCCCAGTGGGTCAGGCACCTCACATGGCAGCGTGTGTGTATGTGGGTCACGTCATTGAAAAGCACTTTGGATACCAATAAGGTCGAAAAGTGAAGACCGTTTACCATTTATCATTACAGTCAAAACCTCATAACTCAAACTCAAATTACTTTAAATCCAAGCTGCACCATTGATGAGGGGAAGAGAACATAGATTAATTTTATAATTATTAAAACACCTTTCATTTTTGTCTTAGTCTGTAGAACTTCTGAGTTCTTGCCTGTAACAACTGGCCTTAATGCAGGGGCTTGTTACATTTTCTACCTTAACATCTGGTTGGATCCTCAGTCAAGCTCAGCAGTTTAAGCATCATTTTAAAATGCAAAGCCGTTCAAGTCTGTATAAAGATCCAAAATCACTGTAGGAACTTGAGGGCGTACGAAACTGAACACTCACATAAAGAAACTTCAAAGACGAACACTAAAAAAAAAAGGCAATTTATTATGCTTGTGACTCTTTAAATGCAGTTTAGTTCCACTTATTTTGATGTTTTCATTGTGGACATCAAAAGGCTGCATTTCAGAATAAAAAAGGATCATGACTCTAAATCAAAACCGATTCACACGGGTTATGTCTTGAACAAACACAGAGGTTTGTTTATCATATGAGGAAGATTTAAATGAAAAAGTGTTTCTGGCTCATTCAAAGGTTTCATCTCCATGCGACTCTTCTCCCTCTTTCAAACTCACAGTTCAAACATCACGACTCAGTGTGTTGCTCTGTTTTGTTGCTGCTCAGCAGACTCTTCACATGTTGCACACATGTTAGGCTCTGACTCAAACATCATAACGCTCATGATAGTGAAGCTTGAATGTGTGGTTGTGTGGCTTGAAATTGAGCCCTTTTCCCTTCATTCCTACAGGTTTTTGAAACAGGTTCAACGTAAAAAGGTGTTTTCTATTCAGCATCTTATATGATATTAAACTCATTAGTTTAAAACTAATTGTCATCTACAGCTTCTTAGTAATGTGCAACACTAGCCAGACAGGACACATTATACAGAATTATGCACAGTGAGTACCAGTAAGAAATTTTAAAGTAATACAGTTTATTAAAAAAAAGAATAATGCAAACGTCTGCTATTAAATCACTAAAATTATTCCCACTTTTTATCGTCTTACACTGTGATGTTTGTTTAGTGGTGGATGTTAAGTCTGAGTAATATTACTGGTAACTAAGCCTTTGGATAAATGCAATGTGAATTAATTAGTAAAATATTTCCATATGAGAAGTAGCACAGGGGAAAAACAGTCCCACAAAATATAAATAATGTAGTCAAGTCAACTACCAGTTCTTCAGAAATGTAATTGATTAAATGTACTTTAAATATTTATCAGCAGATACATAGTATAAAAGTGAGTGAATGAGAAGAGGACTAAAGCAATGATCTCTCACACTCCTGCTCTGAAGTAATGACACCATAATGAAATCTCTTTGCTAATGAAAAACTCCTCAGAAGAAATGAACATTATTTATTTTCACTTTGAGAGGAAGCAGCATTTTGGAATTAATGATTCAAGGGTGAAATATCTTTCTCTCTTTCACACTGTCAAATGAGAAAGTCAAAGCAACACAAGCTCTGTATTTCTTCCTCTCTCTCGGTCGATCTTTTAGGTCTCTGCCTGGAGGCCAAAGGTCATGTTGCCGCTTAATTAGCGAGATGTTTGAAGAGGCTCCTGGCAACATCGACACAAAATGGTGACGACAAGATCCCACGCGACATGTGCTGTAGCTCGGGGTTTTAGATGAATCATTCCCGCAGAGAGATGTGATTTCACTGCATTCATGTAGGATTATTTTTCTGACTTTATCTTACTGTGTATGAAGTGTGTCGTAGCTTAAAGGCTGATTGCGAGAACCTAATGGAGGGTTATGAGACTTGTGATGGAGGGTGGTTAGAGGGGTTAGCTGTGGGTCAGTGTTGATGGGTGGAATGGATGAATTTCTTTTCTTTTTTTAATTTTAATTTTCCTCTGGGAAATAATGTCTGTGGACAGAAAAGAAGCTCTCAATATTGTTGCGGGTCTGTTTGCTTGGCAAAGACTCATTATACTGGATATTACAGTGGCAGGAGCCCGGGGGGGCAGGACCACTCTGATGAAAATATTGATGACCCTGAAGCCAAAAATATATAAAACCAAAATATACAAGTCAAGGATTCAGAAAAAGGGCCTTTTCTTATCAGCTTGGAAACTTCTAGATGAATTATTTTGCTGTGAGCTGCTGTCACTGATACTGACAGGTAATCGACTGATAGAGGAACTAGAACAATCTGCTTAAAATGAACATAAAATCAATTTTGGGGCATTTGGGTTTTGGACAAAAACCATAACAATCATTTACAACTTGAATTGTCTCTTTGCTCAGGTAGCCTTTGTTTCATGTTAGATTTAGTTTGAAGGTCTGAAACAGTTTAGTATGAGATTTAAAAGGAGAACAAAATTTGATCAAATAATTTTTACAGCATTGTAACTGTGGCAAGTTGGCGACATCCAATGGCTGTTATATGACCAAAGCAAGTATGGCGGTTTTTGACAGAACTTAAAAGCAGCAAAGTCAATGTTTTTATGATGTTGGGGTAGATGGGTGGAAGAGAGAACATTTCTTTGACCTGAACACAGTGATGTGAGCGCCTGAATCCAACCATTAAAAGCATTAATAACGTTGGTGTCACAAAACTGGATGTTGTACTGCAAGATGAGCCATTGGTAAAGAAATCAGGATGTTGTAGGTCAGCTATTTTGGCCTGTGTACATTTCATTAATATGTTAAATTTCAAACGTGTTTGTGGCTTGTCATGTATGTTCATTGTGAACAGATGATCATTATGTTAATAGAAAACATAATTGGGTTGCATTTACATTCCCCACAATAAAAGGCAGTAGCACACTAATGATCGTCTGTAACTGCAGTTCAGTTGTAGAGAAATGTAATTTTTTAGGACACTTGATTGTTATTTTAACACAAATCCAGCAGAAGGAGCAGGGACCTATTGGCCCACATCTATAGTGCCGATAACAGCAGATGACAGTCATTGAATGGTGTATCTATTCAGTTATTTTGAACTCCTAAGCTCTGAGCACTGTGTTTGAAGGGCTTTATCTCCCACATAGTTCTTTCTGTATTAATGAAAACCTACTCAAATTAAAGCTGAGACCTGGCACTTGAACATAATGTCCGTGACTTTCTTTCATATTCAATGTGCTTCTTAACCAAGTTTTACTATAATGAAGCAGCAGATATAAACTTCACAGTAAATCTGATCAATTCTGACTCAGTATTTATTAAACATTTTCAAGTACATTTTTATAGCTTTATTTTATTGAAACATGATTCTAAAAACAGCTCTACTCATGAGTTGCTGCACTGATAGGTTGACAGTATTACTGACTCTGACCCCTACACCGATATTCACTATCCAACAACTGCATTCTAGCTGATTCAGAACCTGAACAGAACACGATAGATGCTGATTATCATCTATTTCCTTAGCTCTGGACATGTGTAGTTACACTTCATTACAGCCACACTTTAAAAATCACAGGTACAGCAACTGTTGGATGGAGGATTAGAGGATGTTTGCTTATGCAAAACTACAGCAGTCAGCAACAAGGTTCGGATGTTTGACTTTTTGTTGTTTGTGACAGAACAAGCTGTAAATATTCAGTATTCTGACTGTCAACTCACACCTGCATTAAATGGTGAGTGGTGGTGTTATAAGAAGGTTTATTTGGTCAGTTTATCTCTTCAAGGAGTTATAAGCTAGTTTCCAGTCACTAAAGCTAGGCTAAGGTCCTCCGAATCCCATCACTGTACAGGATGAACAAGCACGAAACTAAAATAAAATGAAATTCAATGTATAGCCAAAAGTAGATGGACACATCCACACTTGTGTAGGCAAAATGGGGCTGAAGTTATCATGAAACTTCACTAAGAAGAGGTTTACTGTGTAAAATGTTAACTGATAGAATATAAGGTCATTAGATAAGGTAGCTGTATGAGCAATATATCCATCTTTATGTCTTTCGCAGGGTAGGATAGGGCTGAAAACAAGTGTTGCGCTGTCTCTTTAATGGGAGAACTAAGAGTCTAGATTCAGCATACAGGCCCAGGCAGGCAGTTTTTTTTCTCCTGCTGATTGTAGGCTTACCTTTGGGAATAGATGCATATGATAAAGGATGGAAATAATAAAACACTTTGTGAGAAGGGATGAAGATAATAACATGCTGCACAACACAGGAAACAATATCTCTGGATAAACCCTGGTTTGAGCATGTTGAAAAAGCAGCCTTGAGCTTTGTGGTCAATGAGAAATCTCTCAAGTGCAGAAAAAGTCTCCCTGGAAGGAGGACAGGCATTTGTAATAAAGTGATTCTGTATCGAAGAGAAATCCACCCAGTCAGCTGCTTATTGGTTTCAGATGCTCTGGCTGAGTATCAGACCGTTTGTGATTGATGATGTCTTCCTTTAATCAGAGAGGTGATTCATCAGGGCTTTATTTTTCAGGATTTCAGGTGTTTGTGACACACAGTTCCCATTCACTTGTAATCAGAGGGAGATTAGTGTTGTTTCTCTCTCTGTGTAAGGCTTAGATAACGTTCTGGACCCAAATAGCACGCTAAACACTAAGATGTCATTTAAAAGGCTTTAATGATGCTCAAAGGAAGCAGGAAGGTGGTGTAGTAGGAGCTGTAACAGGAGGGTCTTCAGGAGAAGGTAGATGTGATTAACCTCCCATCCACTAGGTGGCGCCAGACAAGATCTACCAAAGACAGGAGTTTCAGGTAAGACAGTAAAAACAGAGGACTGGACTTGAACTTCTCTGAGGGTCTGAAGTGAGGAAGGGTTGTGTCTCTGCACACATAGAGTCCACAGTCCAAAAATCAGATCTGTGAATCCCAAATTCAGTATCCTAAAACCAGTAGCCAATCCAGAGTCCAGAATACAATATTAACTATCCCAAAGGGGAAGGGTAGACAGGGTCAGAATCCTCAGAGCCAGTGAGACAGAATATCCAGGACAGAAAAAAGGACCAGAAGCAGAGAACGGAATCCAAAGCCAGATCAGAATCAAATCAGAATCAGACTTACAAGGTTTAGGTGTGGATCATGACAGTCTGGGAACCTGATCACATCTTTTATCAGTTTCTGTTAGAAGAAACCCATGCTAATCTATGCACAGAAACTGTCACCATCATTGAAGAAATCTCTACAAACTGTCATGTTTAAACTATAACCTCTTTATTCATGTCAAGCCCAGTTTTATTCAGGTGAACTTATTTCTAGAAAATAGAATATGTTTTTTTTGTTCTAGACAACCTTAACTAACACTTAACAGTTGCTTGTCTAATAAAAGTAAAACAACAAAAAAAAGTAGCAGGAATGTTCATTGAAAATGAGAATATAAAGGCACGATTTCACAGTTAAGGGCAGAGCTGGATACTAACCTCTGCTGTTAAAGCTGAAAATTAAGTGAGTACCCTCATTTCTAACTACAGCATGTTCAGCATTTGTGTCAAGGTAATGTCAGCCAGTTTGAGCTGTCTCTTTTTAATCATATTTCTAAATTTCCTTTAATACAAAGGTGACTAATTTTTGTATTTACAGTAGGAACTAGCCTTAAGACAGTTTTCCAAGGTTAACAGTTACAGTGCATCGTTGCCTCCCTGTATTACCATGTGGGGTTAGATGTGGCTTTAGAAAACGGAGATGGTGGCTAACTTTGGCAGTTTTGTTCTATTGTGTTGGATTTGACTTTGACTTTCATCCTCATCCTTAAAATATTTTCTCGTCATTAAAATTTTGCAGGTCATTGAACTACAATGTCAAATAGCTACAGTAGCTAGTTGCAGCTGTTAAAATCTGTATTAGTTCTGTATCATTTTAGCCAGAAAAACAGTAACAAAGTAAACAATAAGAAGGCGCTGACATCAATCTCACTCTGAAACAAGGACCAAATGTTCTATGGATTTTCAGGGTTTAATCTGCCAAAGTTGTCACTATAAACTACACATATGCAGTGTTACATTTCAGAGTCTGTGGGCTTCTACAGTAACAGAGGTCCACATTTAACCAAGAGCCAGATGCAAAGTTCAACCAGCCTAATGAATGTGCTTCAGATGATGTGACTCTGTGGCTAATAGAGCCTGATTCTCTATTTCAGTCTCTGATTCAGTGTTACTTTAATCAGTCTTTGTGGCAGAATATAGAAAGTAAACCGCAGGTACATCCATCTTTTTAAGACAAATCACCTCCACTACAGCAGGAAGAAATCCAAACCTAAAAAAAAATCATAATAAATAAAATAAGAACAGAAAAAAAAGCTGCAGGGGTGGTAGCACCGGTACATACGGCTCTGTAACTTGATTTTTCTTATAAATGTCACCAAAGTGAGTGTTCAGTTCTCTGCGTCCTTCTGTTCTTACAGACATGAGCTAATTGCAAGTCCTCAACTCAGGGCTACTTCTGCCATTTGGGTGAATTAAACAAACTAACTTTATGATGCCAATAAACTAACTGCATTTACTTTACTACTAAAGTACAATATTAAGATACTTGTATTTTGTTGGATCATTATTGTTATTTTTATAATATATTGTACATTAGTTACTTTGCAAATAATGATTGTAAATAATAAATAATACTAATAAATGCTGGTTATTATCCCAGGTGTGAAGGTAGCAGCTCTTCTGTCAAGCTGTTAACACTTAGAGGGCTTTTGGGTATTACTGTTTGTAGAAAAACATAAGTATGTAATACTGCTGAGAAAGGCTCTGTAACAAGGCTGGACTTATTAACATTTGTGTTAATTGTGAATGAGGATTTCTTTATCCTGGAACAGACCCTGGATTTCACTTCGGCTCTCTTTATGTTTGCATTATAAATAATTTCAACAGCTCTGCTTATAAATAATCTAGATTTTGGTCTCTGGAGTTCACTGATGGCTCTTTTGGCAGATGGAAGACTAGTTGAGATTTGTTGGCAGGATTAAAAATGAGAACAAAAATAAAAGGTCAATCAGGGGTCAAGTGAATCAGTAGGGGCCCATAGGTTATTATAGCCCTGGTTAATCCAAGGGCAATTACATTGTGTCTATAGGTACAATACATGATGATTATCATCAATATTTCATTATTATTAGATCAATTAGATCAGAAAATAAAATAAAAGATTAGAAAATAGATCATTAATTTCATTTAGAACAACAGAAAGTGGCTGTCAGTGTCGTGAGCTCACGGGGATGATTGCCTCTTCTGTCCGACCAACAGACCAATAGATATAAAATGTATTTCGATCAATTACAGACCATAGATGAGGCACCGATTTCATGATAGCATGTTGTACTGTCCACTTTCTACTTATCGCTGCATAAAGAAGACATGGAAACATGTGAGTGTGATCTGAAAACCTCAGCTCTGCTCCTGACAGTCATTCATTCACATTTATATTCATATTAGAGCAATGCATCAAGGTTCACCTGCAGAGAAAATAAATTGTGCTACACTTACAGAGTCACCTACAGATTAAAACGCCACACAACAACACACGTTGACCTTACACTTTGAATTCCAGTATAGGAGCTGTGAAACACTGACAGTAACTTTACTGACTCAACACTCCAGTGTGCTTGTATTCATTCAGCCTACCGAATGACCTGCACGTCTTGCGTTCATTTGCTTTTGTAAGCGAGCTGTGTGAGGCCTGTGGAATGTGTCAAATATGTTTCTACATTTTGTTTTATATTTCTCCGTTAGCCATTAGCATGCACACACACACACACACACACACACATACATGCTCTGGGTAAACAAGAACTTGTGCAGAAAAGCAAACACAGCAGTATCGACCTGCAGTTGTGCATTTGCATTAGTGTCCACACTTCATTCATATGGACGCAGACTCTCTCTAGCTGTTCCCCACAGTCTAATTGAAATTGAGGGCTGCAGTAAATTTACAGACTGAGCCGATGATATTAACCAAATTAAACATTAAATTTGAGCGTGCCTTTTGCCTCTCTCCTCCCTGCTTTTGGTCTGAAAATGAGGTTAGTCTTCAGTCAGGAGGAGGAGGATTTAATGCTAAGTGAACTTAGCTGCTGTAAAACTGTCGCTTGAATGGATACCTCAATTCTCTCAGCTCGCTGGACTTTTTGCAGTATAGGACAAGGAGCACTGTAAATTCTAAAGCAGGATAAACAGACAGGGAAGAGTTAGATTCTCCTCAGCTGAAGAAGGTCTAGTTATCTGTGAACCTGGAGGAAACCCAGCTGATATACAACATCATGCTGCTTCTGATGAAAAAGGCAAATCTGACATTGACGTGTCTGAAACAAGAAAGTGCAAAAAAAGGATAATAAATTAAGTTGATCCTTTTATATTTTTTCTATTGATCTTTTCACATAAGCATATTCTGGACTTCCTACTAACGTATGCTCATTATGTTAATAGAAAATATAATCTGATGGCAGTTACATTCCCCACAAAACACTTGCAGTCGCAGTTTAGCGGTACAGAAGCATCATTTTTAGGGTTGTGTTTCCTTCGTGTGCTGTATTTATTGGTTTAGAGCTTATTATGAAGATTTGTACAACTCACTCCACCAATCACGTGGCTCCATATTAGCTCAGCTGAGATAGTTAAGGTTCGAGTTGGTGGCACACAGAACCAGAGACAGTAAGAGAAGTAAAGAAGCAGAACTCAAGGTAAAATTCTTCAACATACTTTTTTTAGTTGTGAAGCTTTAAAAATGAGTACAGGAAACTTTACCTTTAGCAATTCTGTTTCATCTGGATTATGATAAGTAGACAGTAGGAGGTCACTAATGAGAAATCTTAAAGGTGCTCCTAAACTAACTTGAAAATGTAGTCACCTTGGACTGGGCTTTTCTGTAGGACCCTAAGAGGGGACAGTGGAGGACAGACAAGAGAGTGGACAGTAACTTTCAGTCCTTTGTGTTCTTTTATGATGACCTTTTGTCTTTGAAGGCCTCAGGAACAAACATGCCTCATCCGTTTGATATGTGGCTCCAATGTCCTAACAGATCCTCAAAATATCCCAGAACCACCCTGCTGTGCTGCGTTCACAGACAACTGCATGAAAATGAGAGCAAAGCCGACACCATGCTGTGACATCCAAAGACTCAGAGATAAAGTTGGTTCTGAAAATAAAAAGGAACATGCTCAGACCTGGAAGAATGTCAACGAGTTTCAGCTTCAACACAGTGGAAATCTCAGAACACCAGACAAATGAAAAAAGGCGTCACCACGACAACCTCCCTTGACGACCCCGTTAAATTGGTCCTAAATGAGAGTCAGTCCTTTCAAACATCTCCTCTGTATCCTCATCGGGCCAAGCATCATTGTCTCATCTTTTATCGTTTCCTCTGCATCAGCTCATTTCTTTCTTTCCTGGATTCCTTGTGTCTTTTTCATTTCATTGCAGCTGAATCCTTTTAATTTCACATGTCAGCATCCACACACAGAACAGGCCTGATCAGCACTGAACAAACAATTCAATTCAATTCAATTCATCTTTATTTGTATAAAGATACAAACAGAAACAGGAGCACTGATAGGATGAGCGCAGTTTGTTCATCTTCCTCTGTTCTGTGTGAAACATCACACAGTACAACTGGTGTATCTCTGCAGCACTATAGCAACACACAGCTTCACAGTCGTGGACTACATTGGAAGTTGGACTAAAAGCTATTGCATCATTTTCTTTTGGTGAACACGTTTACACCCGAACACTGGAGCCACATATGATAATTGGAGACATCATCCTATGGGTATTATTCCACTGCTAAGTAATAAGGACTTTTTATCCTTGGGGAAATTCTTTATGGACAGGCTGTTGTTGTCCAGGGACACTTGGACATGTAGTCAGGAATCAGGGAGGGACCAGGGGGCGAACCACCAACCTCGGGGTTCACAGACAATTGACAATTGCTGACTGCCCTGCCTACTGTGCCACTGTCAGCCCAGTGTGGGAGCAGCCTGCAGAGTTAGGAGTCTTTGCTGAACGGATCTTACAGATCATCAAATTGACACAGGCTAAACCCACGGCAGCTGCCATTCTGAATGAGTCAGTGTACCTGACCATCACATATTAAAAGTAAAAATACTTGTTTGGCAGAAAAACTAACAGCTGCTCAAGCTAAGGTGGAACTAGTTTTAACAACTTTACCCCAGTTGTGACCAACCCTGGGGTCAGGACCTTCCAATGAATTCTTTTATTACCTCATTGTTTTGGTGATTTTGTAAAATAACTGTAGACAGACAGAGCCAGCCTTCCTGATCAGTTTGTTCAGTTTGTATGGGTCAGTGGTCCTGATGCTGCCCCAGCAGACAGCAGCAAAGAAGACTGCAGTGAAGATTACTTCCATCTGTATCTATGTAATCTATCTTATACAGTATCTATCTCAATGTAGTGGAGTCGAAAAGTGTAATATTAACTTCCAAAATGGAGCCCAAGTATATCAAAATTTGAGAACTTGAGTAACAGGGTGGCAACTCAGTGGTCTACCAACCCCAGCGTGAGAGGTTCAATTCCTGGACCTCCAAGGCTATATGTCGAGATGTAGTAGTAGCGCCGACATGTCCTGTCTGGCAGCTGTCTAACAACAATTTTCCCAAGGGGATCAATAAAATATATCGTTATCATTAACATCATAGCTATTATTAACATATTTGCATTCCACCACTGGAGACTGATCCATCAAGTCAGATGGCAGCTATGACTGTCAAACTGGACAATTTACACAACAAATCACATGAATGAGACAAAGCACCTTATGAATACCTACACAATTATGTGATCTAAATAATTGTGGACTAATACATACATCACGTGTTTCATCTAAACATCATCTATAACATTAAACATGACAAATACAACAGTCAGGGTACATATTAATCAAGGACAATTTAGTTTTAATATCTTCATGAGACATCAACAAATCAAAACACTGATTGAACAGAAAATCCTCCTTCCGCCCACAGACTGGATTTGACATTCGGTGCTGTTTTTCTGTGATCAGCTCATTTAACTTCAGTCTAGTAATGACTGAGTGTTTTAGTCAAACCCAGAACACATTATCTTCCAGGTGCGTTCAGACACACTAACTGGGGGAGGAAGAAAAAAATCCCACTGATCCATTTGAAATTGGTTGAGTTGATTTGTACAGTGATAAAAAAAGACCCAGGGTGATAAATGAAAAAACATGATGACAAACTGAGAGAAGAAAATTACAAATTTGTGCAGGAGAGATATGAAAACAACATCAGGCCTCATGCTAAAATGAAAGCGAGGAAACTTCAAAACTCTGATGACAAGCAACGGCCGTGCCGAGCCTGATAAGGAAGCTAAATGACAAGAGAGCACAGCATGGTGGAAAAGTGAAGGAGGCTTCAGCATTCAGAAAACGACAAAGCAAAGGAATAAATGGAAATAGCCTTGATGCAAAAAAATGAAATCAGCACGGTGAAAGACGCCACTGATCAGCGCAACTGAGAGAACAGAGAAACAGAGGAAGGAAGTGAGTCTCTCACTCTGACCAGAGCACTGTCCTACACAGTATATGCTGTATACTTTTCTATACGTTTTCTACATTTCTATACAGCAGTGTCTGCCGATGCCATGTGGGACGAGACATAACAAATGGACTCTGTTACTGTGTCTCTGTGAACTGATATCGATGTTACAGTTAACCACTTAAAACAGTTTGTTGACAGGTCAGGCTTTACTTATTAAATTAGAATGAAATAGTAAAATATAAATATAAAAGTGTGCCATTACAGTATGACTGCATGCATGTACGCATGCTGTAAAGAACCTGGTTACCATAATCAGGGTCAAAGATCAGAGAAACCTGATTTCCCTGGGTAGAACACTGAGTTCTCTGCCACATTTCTAATCAGCTTTTTTTTTTTTTTTTTACAACAGTGCAAATGACTGATAAAGACTAAAGATGGGGGCCAGTGTGTAGGCAGTTCCTGGGTGAGGAAGGCATTGATGACACTCACTGGCCCTCATATTCCCCAGACCTAAATCCAATTGAGCAACTATGGGGCATGTATCAATACATCCATCTGAGCTGACTTGTGCCCTGATCCAGGTCTGGGAGAAGTTCACCCAGGACACCATTGCCTGACTCATCAGGAGCATGCCTAGGTGTGTCAGGAGTGCAAACAGGCACGCAAGGGCCATACACACTTCTGAGTCATATACTATGAGTTACCATGATGAAGAACATGCTTGGATGAGCCTGTGATTTAAATGTTTCACTTTGATTTTCAGTGTGATTGTGAATAGAGCCATGCCAAAGACTTTCAGCTTGAATAATTTGTTAATCAAGATCTGATGTGATTTTACAGTAAGCTGTCCCTTAATATTTTTTGAGCAGTGGACCAGACTGTATAAACATAGCTTCTTGGAGCTGGGGTTCTGTCTTCAGTTAATTTTTTATTTCTGCTCTCATGATATTTAAAGTTGTTCCAAAGGGCTGTGGTGTTGTTGTGTCGACAGGTTTTTGTTTTGTGGAAAAGTAATTACAGCGAATACTTTCAATTCTGTGCAATGATCAGTTGAATGTAGCCTACAAAGTAATGGTTGGGAGAGTAATGGAGCACTCTTGTGGTCTGAAAGGTTGCTCTGACTGGAAAATCCAGACTGTTTCAATCGAACATGAAGGGAACTTCAGGGATGAAGTGAACACAGTTGGAAGTGGATGCACAATAGGTGGCCTGTTGTACTATGACTTATGCTTTGGTAAAATGTTTTAATTTGATCAAAAACTAAGTGTTTAATAAATGTCAGGCCATTGCCCTTCTCGATGCCCCAAAGCTCTGCAGGAAATGCAATTAGCTGCATTTTGGAAAAACAACGATTTAGAGTTTAGATTATATATTCTTTATCACCCCAGGAATCCACTGCAACTAACATGAATTCACATGAACTGACCACAGTCGTGTTTTATGTGAAGGAGCAAACTACAAACATTTCCAAACCTGCAGGGGGTGAGTTTTTGATACTCAGACAAATCATGGTTATGGTTTCCCTTTTTGTTTACTTTAGTAAAATGCCTCTTTTTTTTTCTATGAGTCGATGTGGTCTCACACTTCAAACAAAAAAGCCTGCATTTTTTGATCTTTCCATTTGCAGTAAGACCCGACTGGACAAGCAGGTTTCAAACATTTCTTCCTTCCAGCTGCTCTTTGTGAACACAGTGGTGGCACTGCCCTGTTTCTTACATTTGTGGGTTTTGCTCTAAATTGACCACTGGCTGCACAACAAATAACCCTTCAGAGATAATAAAGATCGATCAACATCGGGGTTTGGACCGGGCTTCACCTGCTGATTCAAACTCTCCATGACTTTCCATGAGCTTCTCTACTTATGCTCAGCCAAATATCCTTCTGCCCTCAACTGTGGAGTGAGACAGGGGTGTCCTCTGCCTCCCCTCCTCCTTGTAATCTTTATCGAACCATTATCCTGTCCTGTCTGTCCGATGAGCAGACTCTATTAACGGTATCACCACAGACTCAATGAGGTTTCCTTCATGCTGTCAAGGCCTCTACCACTACAGGTTTCTAAAAGCTGATAGCAGCATTTTTTACAGTAAAGCTGTTAAATATCTATAATTACGACATGTACGTTTTTACAGCCATTTACACAGACTTTGATAGAGAAATTACATTGATACTGAACATTAAGCTGCTATATTTTAGACCCATTTTCAAAATGCTTTGATCGTATATTCTCAAAAAATCCTGGCTTTTTCAAGGACCGAACATTTTGTGCAGCTTTGCTCTGCAGATAGACTTCAGTGAAAGTTAAGCTGAAAGATCCAGAAAAAGCAAGATAGTAAGTGGAGCCTTAATTAAATGTTCTGTTGTCAGTATGTGGTTGTTGACCTTTGACATTCTGAGGTGTACTGAAAACTGTAACCTCTAAGCTTTACAGTATTAGTAAATTGGTAAATCTATTATTGGCTAAAAAGATATTGTGCAACTTGTAAACTAGTTCTTTTAGTAGTATTTTAGTAAGTTTACGAGCATCACTTACATGCTCCAGAAGGACACAGGTGATAAAAACTTTAACATTTGTGATGTCATTGTGTTCATCTGTCAGGCCATGTGTTGTGCATATTTCTTTATCGTCAAGAACACTATTTCTAATGTGTGAAGTGAGCGCGTGTGGTTTTATCCTGCGTTCGGTTGCTATCTGCTTAACTCTGGTAATCTTTAGCAGCATTTTTTTCAAGAGTGCATCTTCCCACCATCAGGGAGAGTAGGCTTTATGTCGAGGTGTTACACACTAACATGCACACGCAGTAAATCTATGGGCAAATAAAAGACTTGCCCCTGTTTCTGGTGTGTTGACAGGACGGCTTAGAAAGCTTCATCGTAATTCAGACATCAGTCAACAATATGTGATGGAACATGGTTTTATTTCGGCCATTCAACAAGGAAACTGTGAATCTACAAGGACATTTCTGCAAACTACTAATTATGAATTTATCTAAATTTCATTTTCTTGCAATTGTCGTTTTCTATATAAATAACTTATTATTGAATCAATGCTACTAAGTCCAATTATTAAGCAGTTTATGTTTAATGAAATCAGTGTTGACTATTGGGTTTGTGATCACAATTGCTCTGACTGCAGTGTTTTTGTGCACAAACAGAAAGCTATTTAGCTTCAGCCACCTGGGTCATAACTACACATACGTAATAACCCTCTTCAAGTTGCTTGCTGGCACTCTGCCACCTGCTGTCACAGCCTGGGATCTAACCATCAGCCTGTCTGCTGTAAGTCACCATCTTTGGCTCCCTGCTGTCTCTTCCAGAAAGAATCTTTAGGTTAAATCCCTGACCTCTGGATTGACTCCCTCCACAGGTTCCTCTCTGGTCTTTAATTCCCTGTGGGGATCATTAAAGCTCTAGCTAACAGTGAAACCAGTCCCGTGGAGAGTTCCTCATACTGTGCACAGTCTCTGGGAGGCGTGATGGACCTGCTGATCAGGTGTCAGTAATAAGGAGCAGAGGTGGAGGAACAATGTGAAGTATCAATCTCTTTGGGATAGTGTTGTATAGTGTTGCATTAAAAGTGAAAGTCCTGCTTTCAAAATGTTATCTTAGCAAGAGGATAGAAGGAGTCTGTCTCTGATCATTACTTCAAGTTTGTATGTGAAACTTAGTGGATCTGTGTGGACAAGAATTCATTCAATTCAATTCAATTCAGTTTTATTTATATAGCGCCAAATCACAACAAAAGTCATCTCGAGGCACTTTACATT